>MU159501.1:106327-141547 GCA_015888305.1 Antheraea pernyi | reverse complement strand
AATTAATTAAAATATGCATTACTCACACTACTGCTTCAATTTTACACAACATATACACACATGTAAATAAAAAAGATATTTTGATATCTGTCAATAAAGGACTTCAAAAAAGGTTGTGAAGGAGGTTGCTATGCTCGACTGTATGTATTATTTTACTCTTACGTTCCAATTACCATTTTTCATTCTACATTCAACTTTAAAATATCAATGAACTATGGTCGAATGTCGACCACTGGGCGCCCACTAGTACATAATAAAAATGTAAATCTCATGAGTCTGTACAATTGGAATTTTGGAAAAAAAATTTGATGTGTAGAAATAAGTAATAAAATACATTTCAATCAATTTTAGAAATGTTTTTCTGTTTGTATGAACACGCATCACTGCTAAAATACTGCGTTCACGATAAAAGCTATTCAAGATATTTAAAGCATATTTTTGAGTAATATATAGCCTTTGTTTCATTAAAATCGGTTTGGTATGTCAAAAGTTATTGTATTTTTAATGAAGACGCGACTTAAGTACGAGAGAAAAGTAGATACGTAATGGGAATTACTAGATAAATAATATCAGTTAACAAACAGAGGAGTAAAATGTACTGAACTTTTTTTAACTTCCCCTATTTATATTTAGATTATTATTTTTTTATGCCATAGCTGGCAAACGGCACCTGATATTAAGTGATCACCGCCGTCCATAGACACTAACAAGACCGGGGGAGTCGAAAGTGCGTTGCCAGCCTGTGTTTAGGCAAAAGGGAGTGAGGGGGGAGAGGAGAGGGGAAGGAAGGTGGACCTCTGGCATTCTCACTGACCGAACGAAACGCAACAATACAAAAACTTATCCATAGAGTATTAGCACCAGTGACAGGTAAATGTTTTTATTTAATTGATTAATATGTGTAATTAGGTGTCATGGAAATTAAAGCTGTTTTAACACTATGGTGTATGTAGTAGTCAAATGAAATGTTTTCATCTAGATTACTTCACAGTTTTTGAATAAAAACTTACTATGTTTACTATTTCTCATACAACTTTGTTCAGCAATGCATGAAATATTCTGTGACAGACGTAAGTTGCTAGAAATATATCAGCATGAAAAATAACTTACCTAACTGACAAGAATTTTGTTAATGTAAAGTTTCCGATAATCGATAAGGTGTTTCACCGCATCACTGTCGATACGAGACGTTATTGCACGTATTACGACGATATTAAAACGTAATTTTATCTGTAACTTATTAACAAACGGTCTTAAATTATTTCACTCTCATAATTTAGGAAAGTTCACTGGCAATAGATCCTTCAAAGCTACCAGTCTAATTGATTAATTGCCGCTTAATTCATTCCACTGAGGGAATCTCTACCTGTAATGATGAAGGCGGTAATTTACGACTTTACTCTCGGGTAAATGCCTAAATTAAAACCATGGAAATATAAGCTTTATTTCCAAACACACATCACAAATTCCATTATTTATTAATATACAGTTAAATACAGATTTTAATCTTTTGAAATATATATCTTCCTACTTTCGCTATCAATATTAACGCTATCGGCTGACGGTGAAGGAAAACATCGTGAGCAAACCTGAACCTGAGAAATGTTTTTCTGGTACTACTGTATGTGGGAAAACAGAACTCTTGGATTTCTCAGAGTTTGAAGTCACCAATACGTCGTGGGCTGGCGTGGTCATTATGCCCATTCCTTCCTTTCGCGAAGATGCCTATAGTCCTGCAGTGGATTTCTTACAGGCAGATGATGACGATAATTATGGTCTATCTATTTTGTTTTTTTCACACTAGGTACGTGAATTTAATGTTTCAACATATTCCTTTGCACAAGGTTATGTGGCATATTTTAGCTTTCACTCCAACATATAATAAAATGCTAACGGGACTAAACTGTACATTAATTATTTTAAAAAATACTCCGGCGGGATTTGGATTCAATAACAGAACACAAGTCCATAGTTTTTAAATTTTTGTCTGTCTGTCTGTCGTTTGTACAGCATTCACGCAACAACTACTGGACGGATTTTGATGAAATTGGTATATCAATTATTTATACATCAGTATAACATTTAGGACATGTTTTACATATATATCACATTCGTATACATATATGCACTTATATATCTTACTTATAAGGAAACACAAAAGAGAAGAAATTTACGCAAGAATTACTAGACCGATTTTCACGAAATTTGATATGATAGTAGTTTATACACCGATAAACATAAGACACGTTATACATATGTATCATATTTGTATATATCTTACTTATAAGAAAACACAAAAGAGAAAAAAATTACGCAAAAACAACTAGGAGGATTTTCACTAAATTTGGTATTATTCGCCAGCTTACAGATATTATCGCTACTAGGTTGTGAAGTGTATAGGGAATGCTTTATATAGAAATAAACCTTTTATTATAATTAACTTGTTTTATTTGTTATAGTTTTAATACAACCACTTTATATTTCCAGTCACTTGTTTTTAATATTTTCATTTACTTCCATAGTTTCAATGTAATATGGTATTTTGTTTTGGGGAACAGCAGCTGAGGTAGATATATATTCCCACTAAAAAACGAGCAGTACGTACAATTTATATCACAGGGGCCTCGCGAATCATTCAATAAATTTCACAAATTTGGTATTTTAACTTTTTCCTTTCGATACATAAGTGATAATTTAATTTGTATCTGCAAAAAAATAAAAAAAAGGTTAATTTAATAAAGAATCAACATAACTTAAATACTAGAAGGAAATTGTTGTGACGAATTGATCATCTCATGTTTTAGGCCCAGTAAGCCCAGTATAGAAAAATAGTGCAAGGTTTAAAAAAAAGCCGTTATTAATATTATCGTTTTACGGGATAGTAATTTGAAGCGGAATATCTAGCTGGTTTTGATATATAAAGGCTCTAAAGGCTCTGATATAGGTTGGTTCAATATGTGAACGATTTTGATATCTGTAACTAACAACTCTCTCTGTGCACCCATCAAGAACGAACGTAGCTATAATGTTTTTTCAAATATATACGATGCACAACTAGATGCATATTGCCACGCTGCGTCTCGGAAAACAAAATCGTTCACGAATGGTGAGGCCGATTAAATCGGCGATGTCGAGTTTTAATACACTATACAATCCTATGATTTTATTAATCACTGTGTTTATAATTGAAAAAGGTAAAGGTAGTCGCGGGTGCTTCTACTTATATATATTTCAACAACTTCGACATTCATTTCAAAACATTCAGTCAAACAAAGGCATTATTACATACAATAAATAGCGAGACAAGTCGAGAAAAGAAAAATAAAATTGCGAGTTGTCTTTATCGTCATCTCAATCTGGAATTAACAATTGTAAAATCGAACTCATAGCTGGCAATAGAGTGTTCTTAAATGTAATTAGAATTTAATAAGTGATTCAAACAAAACTTTCTAATAATGCTAACGTATAAATTTTGTTTTAACACAAATCAGTATAACATTTAGGACATGTTTTACATATATATCACATTCGTATACATATATGCACTTATATATCTTACTTATAAGGAAACACAAAAGAGAAGAAATTTACGCAAGAATTACTAGACCGATTTTCACGAAATTTGGTATGATAGTAGTTTATACACCGATAAACATAAGACACGTTATACATATGTATCATATTTGTATATATCTTCGTTATAAGAAAACACAAAAGAGAATAAAATTACGCAACTAGGAGGATTTTCATTAAATTTGGTATTATTCGCCAGCTTACAGATATTATCGCTACTAGGTTGTGAAGTTTAGATATCTGTTACAGTGAACTGTAGATGTTCGGATATTTGTTTTAACTAAACCATTTTCGTCAAGACTCGTTGATTTAAGCTAATGGCATCGATGGTTAAACAGAGGTCTAATAAATAAGTTTAAAATAGTCCAATAGTTTCATGGCAAAAGTAGGCTTTCGTTTGCGGATTTATCTTTACAAACTGTACATAGTGATACGATATGTATTATGCCAAATAGCTATATTTTAAAATAAGTGTTACTGTTGATTTAATTTATATTTCAAATGTACCAGTTAAACTTATAACAAACATGAAATCGTTTTACTCTACTGCAACAAAAGAGAGTTCTAAAACAAAAGAATCTTTTCTTTTAAAACCGGATTTTATCTGAAATCCGCAAAACCAGCGAAGTGTAATGGTTTGTCGTGATTCTCAGTAGCAGTTTAAAGAGCTTAATTATTTTAAAAGAAATCTCGGCGTATTATTTTTGTTAACGTAGACTTTCAACTTTTTCTAAAAGTTCTTTACGGATCAAACGTCAGGAGATGTCTAAAATAAACACTGATTTTCATAAGAAATCTAAATTGACTGCTGACAGGGATATCTAAGTCACATCATAGGATATATCGCAATTACGAGTCCTTTCGTTCATTCCTATATTTTGCAATAATTTAATATCTGATGTCTAACTGCAGTAAAAACAAAAATGGAAGTTAACTCTGATTCTACTCCATTGAACAAATCCATCCAAAGGCTGCCTGGAAGAAATTGCTAATAGCAATAAGGCCACCCATTGTACCAATAACAAAACGTGAAATGTTTTTGAAATGAATGAATGAAATTGTTGTTTTAGCATATTGTATATTATCTGTAATAAGTTATAATTACTTGTAAAACAATATAACAGCACCGCATTGTATTGTATCACATATAAATAAATAAATATAAATCATAAGAAATATACTAAGTAATAAAAGCTATAAAACGATTTGTAAATATAATCCATCGCAACGTCGATAAATCGTAGTCCGGTGAAGCTGTGAAGACCCTGCCGGGTCAATAGCGTAGTCAGTTCGAGAAAAAAAGAAAAAAAAGTCGATAAATCGTTTGCAAACAGTTAAAAGGTTCAGAAATACAATAAAGTGTAGTATCAATATAAAAGGATGTGAAACTGGGCAGCTCTTTTATCGTACGGTCGTTGATTTTCCGTTACATTAACAACGTATGTGCCCGTGGGTGTGGATTTCGGAAACGTTTTAAAAGTTGGCCTGGTTGTGTTTTAATCGAATTCCTCTCGGTACAGGAATATAGCTTCGATCGTAACTGGTGGCATGAGTTAAACACTGCTACAAATATAAGAGAGAGTAGAACTTTTTATTGCTTTACTTTAACTTTTAACGTTTTAATTTTAAATGTGTTTTGTTATTTTATTTCGTTATTCTCCTATTTGTACTGTGGTAATGATTGTTTTTTTTAGCACCATAAAAGGCACTTTTTTTCATACTGACTACGTTATTGACCTAGCAAGGTCTTAACAGCTTCACCGGACTACTATAAAAGGTACCATCTGTCTATTTGTTTATGTATCTATCCACGACTAACCTTATAACTCGAATATCACGGAACCGTTTTACGTGATTATTTTTTATAAATCCTCTGTATATTATCTAGCTAGGGTTTAGTGTATATTTTTACATTTGACAGTATATGGACAACATTTATTTAAGACGAGATTAAGACGAGGCAGACCCTCAAAGTGGCCCACTCCGCCGAAGGAGGACAGGCGGGAGGAGGAGGCGCTTTGCCCAACTCCATCTCCTCATTGCATAGGTTCGGCGGACGAGGAGGGGCAGCCGGTGTGTACCCGGTCTGATCGGTATGATCCCTTGCCGCCCCCACAAAACGGTCTGTCGGTACACCGTGGGGTTTTAGTCTGTGCAAGTCGGACATAACCCACCCTCTCCCCCGGGGGCTGGCGTATCCATAAAGGATTTCCCACGTTAAAAAAAAAGTGTGGAAAAGGAATACCTGTTGTGCCGACCCTACTTAGGTGGGATAAGGTTATGAAGAAGAAGGCTATCCTTTCAATTAGGTAGGTATAATAAGTTCTAAGTATTTATCCAATTATATGTAATGAAAAATTTAAAGTGATAGTTAAATCTCATCTTCCCTCGTGAAAAGCTTTTCATTAATAACGGGAGATTTTTAACCAAGTAATATTTTTATAAACGTGCTTTTAATTTAACTACTTGCCTTGTTAATAACAAACACAAATATTATGGATCACTCAAAGAATATTAAATTGATTCCTTTGTCCTTTTACCGTAAAACCTCAGAATACCCATTACATTCACGAGACCGTAAAAAGTGTATGTCGCTGGAAACATTTATCGAATTCTCAGTGAGAACAGTGTCGAGTTGACGGAAATGCTGATGTCTGCGTTTTTATACAAAAGTAGTAAGTTGAGTTTGTTAAAAATACCTTGTGCTATAAGCTTTTATTTTGAAGAACGTTGTGACTTTCTTTATTTTATTTTCTATATATCTAAATATGAATCTATATATGAAAATGCATGGTCTTGGATGATCTTTATCTTATTTTATCTCTATATATGATAATGGACGATCTTTGTTTTATTTTACTTCTTAATATGAAAATGAATGATCTTTGTTTTATATTATTTATATGTATGAAAATGTATAATCTTGGATGATCTTTATTTTATTTTATCTCTATATATGATAATGGATGATTTTTGTTTTATTTTACCTCTTAATATGAAAATGAATGATCTTTGTTTTATATTATTTATATGTATGAAAATGTATAATCTTGGATGATCTTTATTTTATTTTATCTCTATATATGATAATGGATGATTTTTGTTTTATTTTACCTCTTAATATGAAAATGAATGATCTTTGTTTTATATTATTTATATGTATGAAAATGTATAATCTTGGATGATCTTTATTTTATTTTATCTCTATATATGATAATGGATGATTTTTGTTTTATTTTACCTCTTAATATGAAAATGAATGATCTTTGTTTTATATTATTTATATGTATGAAAATGTATAATCTTGGATGATCTTTATTTTATTTTATCAATTAATTAAAATATGCATTACTCACACTACTGCTTCAATTTTACACAACATATACACACATGTAAATAAAAAAGATATTTTGATATCTGTCAATAAAGGACTTCAAAAAAGGTTGTGAAGGAGGTTGCTATGCTCGACTGTATGTATTATTTTACTCTTACGTTCCAATTACCATTTTTCATTCTACATTCAACTTTAAAATATCAATGAACTATGGTCGAATGTCGACCACTGGGCGCCCACTAGTACATAATAAAAATGTAAATCTCATGAGTCTGTACAATTGGAATTTTGGAAAAAAAATTTGATGTGTAGAAATAAGTAATAAAATACATTTCAATCAATTTTAGAAATGTTTTTCTGTTTGTATGAACACGCATCACTGCTAAAATACTGCGTTCACGATAAAAGCTATTCAAGATATTTAAAGCATATTTTTGAGTAATATATAGCCTTTGTTTCATTAAAATCGGTTTGGTATGTCAAAAGTTATTGTATTTTTAATGAAGACGCGACTTAAGTACGAGAGAAAAGTAGATACGTAATGGGAATTACTAGATAAATAATATCAGTTAACAAACAGAGGAGTAAAATGTACTGAACTTTTTTTAACTTCCCCTATTTATATTTAGATTATTATTTTTTTATGCCATAGCTGGCAAACGGCACCTGATATTAAGTGATCACCGCCGTCCATAGACACTAACAAGACCGGGGGAGTCGAAAGTGCGTTGCCAGCCTGTGTTTAGGCAAAAGGGAGTGAGGGGGGAGAGGAGAGGGGAAGGAAGGTGGACCTCTGGCATTCTCACTGACCGAACGAAACGCAACAATACAAAAACTTATCCATAGAGTATTAGCACCAGTGACAGGTAAATGTTTTTATTTAATTGATTAATATGTGTAATTAGGTGTCATGGAAATTAAAGCTGTTTTAACACTATGGTGTATGTAGTAGTCAAATGAAATGTTTTCATCTAGATTACTTCACAGTTTTTGAATAAAAACTTACTATGTTTACTATTTCTCATACAACTTTGTTCAGCAATGCATGAAATATTCTGTGACAGACGTAAGTTGCTAGAAATATATCAGCATGAAAAATAACTTACCTAACTGACAAGAATTTTGTTAATGTAAAGTTTCCGATAATCGATAAGGTGTTTCACCGCATCACTGTCGATACGAGACGTTAATGCACGTATTACGACGATATTAAAACGTAATTTTATCTGTAACTTATTAACAAACGGTCTTAAATTATTTCACTCTCATAATTTAGGAAAGTTCACTGGCAATAGATCCTTCAAAGCTACCAGTCTAATTGATTAATTGCCGCTTAATTCATTCCACTGAGGGAATCTCTACCTGTAATGATGAAGGCGGTAATTTACGACTTTACTCTCGGGTAAATGCCTAAATTAAAACCATGGAAATATAAGCTTTATTTCCAAACACACGTCACAAATTCCATTATTTATTAATATACAGTTAAATACAGATTTTAATCTTTTGAAATATATATCTTCCTACTTTCGCTATCAATATTAACGCTATCGGCTGACGGTGAAGGAAAACATCGTGAGCAAACCTGAACCTGAGAAATGTTTTTCTGGTACTACTGTATGTGGGAAAACAGAACTCTTGGATTTCTCAGAGTTTGAAGTCACCAATACGTCGTGGGCTGGCGTGGTCATTATGCCCATCCTTCCTTTCGCGAAGATGCCTATAGTCCTGCAGTGGATTTCTTACAGGCAGATGATGACGATAATTATGGTCTATCTATTTTGTTTTTTTCACACTAGGTACGTGAATTTAATGTTTCAACATATTCCTTTGCACAAGGTTATGTGGCATATTTTAGCTTTCACTCCAACATATAATAAAATGCTAACGGGACTAAACTGTGCATTAATTATTTTAAAAAAATACTCCGGCGGGACTTGAATTGAATGACAGAACACAAGTCCATAGTTTTTAAATTTTTGTCTGTCTGTCTGTCGTTTGTACAGCATTCACGCAAAAACTAATGGACGGATTTTGATGAAATTGGTATGTCAATTATTTATACATCAGTATAACATTTAGGACATGTTTTACATATATATCACATTCGTATACATATATGCACTTATATATCTTACTTATAAGGAAACACAAAAGAGAAGAAATTTACGCAAGAATTACTAGACCGATTTTCACGAAATTTGGTATGATAGTAGTTTATACACCGATAAACATAAGACACGTTATACATATGTATCATATTTGTATATATCTTCGTTATAAGAAAACACAAAAGAGAATAAAATTACGCAACTAGGAGGATTTTCATTAAATTTGGTATTATTCGCCAGCTTACAGATATTATCGCTACTAGGTTGTGAAGGGTATAGGGAATGCTTTATATAGAAATAAACCTTTTATTATAATTAACTTGTTTTATTTGTTATAGTTTTAATACAATCACTTTATATTTCCAGTCACTTGTTTTTAATATTTTTATATATTGCAAACTCATCTACCACAGACTAAAAAGGCTTATAAGTGCTGTGCCACACTTTTGTTAGAGACGTATCTACCAACAGGTTGGTCTACTTCATTTACTTCCATAGCTCAATGTAATATGGTATTTTGTTTTGGGGAACAGCAGCTGTGTTAGATACTATATTCCCACTAAAAACGGGTAGTACGCGCAATTTATAACACAGGGGCCTCGCGAATCACTCAATAAATATCACAAATTTGGTATTTTAACTTTGCTCTTTCAATACATAAGTAATAATTTAATTTATGTCCGAAAAAACTAAAAATAGGTAAATTTAATAAAGAATCGACATAACTTACTAACTAATACTAGAAATAAATTGTTGTGAGAAATTGGTCATCTCATGTTTTAGGCTCAGTAAGACCAGTTTTTTAGAAAAATAGTGTTAGTTTAAAAAAACGCCGTAAAGAATATTATCGTTTTACTGGATAGTAATTTGAAGCGGAATATCTAGCTGGTTTTGATATCTAAAGGCATATTATAGGGTGGTTCAATATGTGAACGATTTTGAAAGATATCTGTAACTAACAACTCTCTCTGTTCATCCATCAAGAATGAACGTAGCCATAATTTTTTTTCAAATATATACGATGTACAACTAGATGCATAGTGCCACGTTGCGTCTCGAAAAACAAAGGGTGAGGCTGATTAAATCGGCGATGACGAGTTATAATACACAATACAATCCAATTATTTTATTAATCACTGTGTTTATAATTGAAATTTCATGCGGACGTAGTCGCGGGCACTGCTAGTTATATATATTTTAACGACTTTACGATATACAACGGCATTACATAGTTAAAATTACTATCGTGATTTGATAGTAGATAACTGTACAATCAATAAATAGTGAGACAAGTCGAGAAAAGAGAAATAAAATTGAGAGTTGTCTTTATCGTAATTTCAATCTGGAATTAAAAATTGTAAAATCGAACTCATAGCTGGCTATAAAGTGTTCTTAAATGTAATTAGAATTTAATAAGTGATTCAAACAAAACTTTCTAATAATGCTAACGTATAAATTTTGTTTTAACACAAAATCTAGATTATTCTTCAACAATTCATGATAGTATAGTTGAAAACGGAAGAGCGCGAGTTAATTTAGTATGTAAGTCGATTGTAAATTGATAAATGACCTCTTTCCTATATGATAGAGTGTGAAAGGTAACAAGACATTAAATTATTCCTATTTCCTCATAAGAGCTGCTATTGTCATCGGTAACAATGGTTCGTTAAAATTAACAAGCTTTCCTAACTAGCATAAGTTTGTTTCAATTTAAATGTAGCGGTGAACCGATATTTTGAGTTTATTGTAATGGTGTTCGGGAGGGATATGATTTAGATATCTGTTACAGTGAACTGTAGATGTTCGGATATTTGTTTTAACTAAACCATTTTCGTCAAGACTCGTTGATTTAAGCTAATGGCATCGATGGTTAAACAGAGGTTTAATAAATAAGTTTAAAATAGTCCAATAGTTTCATGGCAAAAGTAGGCTTTCGTTTGCGGATTTATCTTTACAAACTGTACATAGTGATACGATATGTATTATGCCAAATAGCTATATTTTAAAATAAGTGTTACTGTTGATTTAATTTATATTTCAAATGTACCAGTTAAACTTATAACAAACATGAAATCGTTTTACTCTACTGCAACAAAAGAGAGTTCTAAAACAAAAGAATCTTTTCTTTTAAAACCGGATTTTATCTGAAATCCGCAAAACCAGCGAAGTGTAATGGTTTGTCGTGATTCTCAGTAGCAGTTTAAAGAGCTTAATTATTTTAAAAGAAATCTCGGCGTATTATTTTTGTTAACGTAGACTTTCAACTTTTTCTAAAAGTTCTTTACGGATCAAACGTCAGGAGATGTCTAAAATAAACACTGATTTTCATAAGAAATCTAAATTGACTGCTGACAGGGATATCTAAGTCACATCATAGGATATATCGCAATTACGAGTCCTTTCGTTCATTCCTATATTTTGCAATAATTTAATATCTGATGTCTAACTGCAGTAAAAACAAAAATGGAAGTTAACTCTGATTCTACTCCATTGAACAAATCCATCCAAAGGCTGCCTGGAAGAAATTGCTAATAGCAATAAGGCCACCCATTGTACCAATAACAAAACGTGAAATGTTTTTGAAATGAATGAATGAAATTGTTGTTTTAGCATATTGTATATTATCTGTAATAAGTTATAATTACTTGTAAAACAATATAACAGCACCGCATTGTATTGTATCACATATAAATAAATAAATATAAATCATAAGAAATATACTAAGTAATAAAAGCTATAAAACGATTTGTAAATATAATCCATCGCAACGTCGATAAATCGTAGTCCGGTGAAGCTGTTAAGACCCTGCCGGGTCAATAGCGTAGTCAGTTCGAGAAAAAAAGAAAAAAAAGTCGATAAATCGTTTGCAAACAGTTAAAAGGTTCAGAAATACAATAAAGTGTAGTATCAATATAAAAGGATGTGAAACTGGGCAGCTCTTTTATCGTACGGTCGTTGATTTTCCGTTACATTAACAACGTATGTGCCCGTGGGTGTGGATTTCGGAAACGTTTTAAAAGTTGGCCTGGTTGTGTTTTAATCGAATTCCTCTCGGTACAGGAATATAGCTTCGATCGTAACTGGTGGCATGAGTTAAACACTGCTACAAATATAAGAGAGAGTAGAACTTTTTATTGCTTTACTTTAACTTTTAACGTTTTAATTTTAAATGTGTTTTGTTATTTTATTTCGTTATTCTCCTATTTGTACTGTGGTAATGATTGTTTTTTTTAGCACCATAAAAGGCACTTTTTTTCATACTGACTACGTTATTGACCTAGCAAGGTCTTAACAGCTTCACCGGACTACTATAAAAGGTACCATCTGTCTATTTGTTTATGTATCTATCCACGACTAACCTTATAACTCGAATATCACGGAACCGTTTTACGTGATTATTTTTTATAAATCCTCTGTATATTATCTAGCTAGGGTTTAGTGTATATTTTTACATTTGACAGTATATGGACAACATTTATTTAAGACGAGATTAAGACGAGGCAGACCCTCAAAGTGGCCCACTCCGCCGAAGGAGGACAGGCGGGAGGAGGAGGCGCTTTGCCCAACTCCATCTCCTCATTGCATAGGTTCGGCGGACGAGGAGGGGCAGCCGGTGTGTACCCGGTCTGATCGGTATGATCCCTTGCCGCCCCCACAAAACGGTCTGTCGGTACACCGTGGGGTTTTAGTCTGTGCAAGTCGGACATAACCCACCCTCTCCCCCGGGGGCTGGCGTATCCATAAAGGATTTCCCACGTTAAAAAAAAAGTGTGGAAAAGGAATACCTGTTGTGCCGACCCTACTTAGGTGGGATAAGGTTATGAAGAAGAAGGCTATCCTTTCAATTAGGTAGGTATAATAAGTTCTAAGTATTTATCCAATTATATGTAATGAAAAATTTAAAGTGATAGTTAAATCTCATCTTCCCTCGTGAAAAGCTTTTCATTAATAACGGGAGATTTTTAACCAAGTAATATTTTTATAAACGTGCTTTTAATTTAACTACTTGCCTTGTTAATAACAAACACAAATATTATGGATCACTCAAAGAATATTAAATTGATTCCTTTGTCCTTTTACCGTAAAACCTCAGAATACCCATTACATTCACGAGACCGTAAAAAGTGTATGTCGCTGGAAACATTTATCGAATTCTCAGTGAGAACAGTGTCGAGTTGACGGAAATGCTGATGTCTGCGTTTTTATACAAAAGTAGTAAGTTGAGTTTGTTAAAAATACCTTGTGCTATAAGCTTTTATTTTGAAGAACGTTGTGACTTTCTTTATTTTATTTTCTATATATCTAAATATGAATCTATATATGAAAATGCATGGTCTTGGATGATCTTTATCTTATTTTATCTCTATATATGATAATGGACGATCTTTGTTTTATTTTACTTCTTAATATGAAAATGAATGATCTTTGTTTTATATTATTTATATGTATGAAAATGTATAATCTTGGATGATCTTTATTTTATTTTATCTCTATATATGATAATGGATGATTTTTGTTTTATTTTACCTCTTAATATGAAAATGAATGATCTTTGTTTTATATTATTTATATGTATGAAAATGTATAATCTTGGATGATCTTTATTTTATTTTATCTCTATATATGATAATGGATGATTTTTGTTTTATTTTACCTCTTAATATGAAAATGAATGATCTTTGTTTTATATTATTTATATGTATGAAAATGTATAATCTTGGATGATCTTTATTTTATTTTATCTCTATATATGATAATGGATGATTTTTGTTTTATTTTACCTCTTAATATGAAAATGAATGATCTTTGTTTTATATTATTTATATGTATGAAAATGTATAATCTTGGATGATCTTTATTTTATTTTATCTCTATATATGATAATGGATGATTTTTGTTTTAATTTAGCTCTTAATATGAAAATGAATGATCTTTGTTTTATATTGTTTTATTTTATTTATATATATGAAGATGTATAATCTTGGATTTATTTTATCTCTATATATGATAATGGATGATTTTTGTTTTATTTTACCTCTTAATATGAAAATGAATGATCTTTGTTTTATTTTATCTCTATATATAAAAATGGATATTGGTACCATTGGATTGTTTGATCGATCGTCATGAAAGTTGGCACACCCAAGTGATTTTTCATGGACAAGATTTTTGAAATGAACTTCCTATGGAAGCCCTTTGAAATTCTGATCGGAACCTTTTTTGTGTGACGAAAAGTGGTGGGGGTTAACATTGTATCAAGTAGAGTGTTGAAAACACCGGTTCTCGTCTGATCACCAAAGTAACGTCGGGCGCGGTCAGCACTTGGATGGGTAACCGCTTGGGAACATCGCATGATGTTGGCTTTCTGTTGTATTTTTTAATTATAATATCTCCTTGTAACACAAAAGATTCACTTCTATCGTGTATCTTCACGACACACCATCTTTGTTTATTATACCATACATATAACACACTACTAGATGACGTTGCAGTTCACCAACTTCTGTACCGTCCAGACGTACCCCATGAAAATTGGTACGTCTATCTATGTATCGAACACGGAGAATATTTGATCTAATCAACTATTTACCATAACTATTAATTTTAATTACACCAAATAATAACAGCAATAAATAATAACAAACATATGTGGAGTCACGAGCAAAGCTTGTATTGAAATAAAAATTATTATAATTTAATGAAGGATATGGAGTTTAGGTTTTAATGGTGGTAGAGCCTGCTGAAACTATTACTGGTTTCAGCATGAATGGGTCGGCTCGTCCGGGGTAGTACTACCCTCTCATAGAAAACCGACGTGAAGTAACAGTGCTTGCATTGTTGCGTTTCGTTCGGTCAGTGAGAGCGCCGGAGACCCACCTCCCCTCCCCACTCCTCTCTCCTCTCCCTCTCCCTCCCCTAACCCTTCCCCCCAAAGGGTGGCAACGCACTTGCAACTCCTCGCGTGTTGTTAGTGTCCATGGACGGTGGTGATCACTTAATATCAAGTGACCCACATGTTCGTTTCTCACCTATGACATAAAAAAAAGGTAGGATAAGGAGTTGTTATGAATTATGATACAAATCGTTTAATCGCTGGAATTAAAAGAGTTTGCATTTAATGATGACCTTTGACGTCACGTCAATACCATTCCGTTGTGATTAATTACAAAGGAAATTATTTGTATAGCTTGTTGGACTCTTTCATGAAAGTATTTTATATTATGTTTCATCAATGGCTTAATTCGCATTCTATACTTTACAGATTTAGTATAGATTAGATTTAGATTTTAGTGTTTGGCTACAATCTCGTATACTTGGCAATGTAACCTAAGATGGTGACATACTAAATCTAGAGGGGAACGGTGGCCTTTAACTGGCTCAAAGAAGTAGTTTTCGGAATATACCTATAGGCGCTTGAAGATAAATTGTTAAATTCGCTCATTGCAGGATTCGAACCTACGTCGGATCGACGCGGTGTCTGAACGCCACCGTGCGATTATTCTTCGCCTTATCTAATGTCTCTTGGCCTTATTTATGTCATGCGCTATCTAAATATAGAAATAATTGAGAGTTTTTGGCGGAATCTTAGTCTGTCCTGCAGTGACATTTATATATATATATATATATATATACAATTTCTAATAGTGCGAGATCCCACTGCAAAAATGCTATTATATTCATCGGGTAGATGGTAAAAAGCAAATTTTCTTATAACAGTAAAAAGGGGGTCATTTTATTTATATATTTTTATAATATATACTTAACTAGCTGATCCGTGCCCACTTCGTTGGGTGGTGATAGGCATTATTAAACTCTACAACTTTTATCTAGAACTCAATCATATATCTCTTATCATTAAGGCAGCGTTCGTAAGAAACGTTTTTTCTCCGACTTACTTTTCAAATCCGACTACACAATAAAGTCTTTTCATTTTTCGAGTTAATATATACTTTGACACTCACAAATCACGTGGCTTTCTATTGGTATAATATTTTTCAAAGTCGGTTTACTAATTCCTGAGATTCCTTTATAATTTTAGAATAGAATATATGAGTATATTATAATCTTGTGTTATTTGACAATGTATTTTATAATATTGGTAGCATTTTACGTAATATAATTTGGTTATTGTGAATAAGTGAAGTGGATGGAAAATTATACCATGGAGCATGAATTCTGAGATGCCACAAAACTTCCTGGAAAGTTCTAACAAGGGGGGCACCATTTTCTCAGAACATTGAAATTATCGCAAGACACTTATAATATAATCCCTACTCGACAATGGCCGTAATAATCTAGAAAATTAATAACCAAAAATAGAACAATAAAGAAAAAAAAATTAGAATAGATTGGTGACACATGTTTATAATTATAATTTCGTAACTGAATTACGATATCAAAGGTATTTAGAAAATGTAAATAGAATGAACAATGAATTCGGAACTGGTAGTGAAAAAAGCTCATGTTTGCTTGACAACGCGAACACGAAGTTAAAGACGATATTATAATAAAACCATAATTAGGTTACATGTTTCATGTTCTAGTGGAAAAACCTGTTTTCAGTAGCCTATTGAAGGGTTCCGACAACCTTAAATTAGCATAACCTTTTAGCCTTGTTTTTGACTGTACATCACTTAATATCAATTTAGACTATAGTTAAACTAGAGCCTATATCCTAATTTAAGAAATAAAACCTCTGTATAAATATCTTACTACGAAGCGATGTTAAAATACATTCAAAGTGCCCCAACCAACCACAATGGACGGACGAATGCAAAGGAGCTGATAAAATCATAAAGACATTTCTGTATAATTTAATAGTTAGTGTCCTAAATCCAACATCGTTTGATTGAAAACTAGCCCACCAAGTGTTTTTTATGAAGAAACCTTTTACCACTAGATGTCGCGGCGCTGTAGCATATCTAACTCTGCTCAGTTCAACCGTTCGTGATGGACGTATGTGCACATATTAATATTATAGAACACAGAGAGGTTTTGTAGGTGGTAGAGCCACGCTAAAGCTATTACTGGTTTCAGAATGAATGTGTCGGCTCGCCCGAAGTAGTACCACCCTCTCACAGAAAACCGACGTGAAGTTACAGTGCTTGCATTGTTGCATTTCGTTAGGTCAGTGAGAGCGCCGGAGGCCCACCTTCCCTCTCCTCTCCCCCCTCCCTCCATTTCACCCAAACAGGCTTGCACCGCACTTTCGACTCCTCTGGTCTTGTTAGTGTCTATGGACGGTGGAGATCACTTAACATAAAAAAACAGAATATTTATACAATATTTGTTTTTATGAAACTCAACTATTTATTATAAAAAATAGTCATTACCCCAAATAATTATAAATCTAGATGGAAAATTGTTACTAATATATGAACCAAACCAGAAATAAATACTGAAAAAAGTTTCTATACTCCTAAAAATAGTTTAGTGTTATTTCAATAAATCTAAAAGTAGGAAGCAACAACTACAATTTATTGTATGTTACTAAATAAATAAAGTTTCGTCGAGATACAAGATAAATGTTCTTTATATTTAGTTTCAGGTACATGGGTCATAAAAATAGAGTATATAATTTATTTTGTATACTAAATGAAGGTCTGAATATATATATATATATCTTTATATCTCAGTAGTAGTAAGTAGTAACATAAATATTGTGATATTTATTTACTAAATACACTTTCATTATAGCAGTACAATAGTTCTGATAAATGTAATTCAGAACAAGTGTGATTTTTTTATATATAATTATTACTAAATTCGGTGAAAATTTACTTATATTATTACTAGCTTTTGCTCGCGGCTTTGCTTGTGTTACTGTAGATTTGATCTATTTCTCGGGAACAGTGCATTTTTTTCTGGAAAAATGGTACTCTATGTCTTTTTCTCTATGCCTGATAATATGCATATATTATATTATATTACATTATGATCTTATTTTAATGATGAAAATAGCTATTTTGCATAATTTATAAATATTACTGTATAAACAATTCTTATATAATATGCAAAAATGTTATTTATAATTATTGTAAACTACGTCATAACATACAAATAAAATAAATAAACGATTTCAAACTTCTAGATCTGTTAAGGCGTGAAAGCGTGACAAACAAACGCTAATTTGAATTTATAATGTTAGGGTTATTAACATTTTGGAAACAGAGTATCCTGTTAGATTTATGTAAGTGTTGCTAGCATTGGTATGACCAGAAATTGTTATTTCACTTTTATCTGTTATGTTTTAAAGCCAAATAAACACATTATTACAGCACTACTCATACCAGTACAAAAACATTTTGGAACATTTACGGATTTATAATGATGACGGAGAGAACGCGTCACATCGGTCTATGTAAGTACCCAAGGCCCTTTTAATATGGTTAACATTAAAATATCACGCCTAATCCTATTAGACCCGTTTTAAATTATTACAGTTCGTATAAAATACGACATTTCAAAATGTGTTTTTATGTTTGGTTGACATCTCCGATGAGGAGAATTTCGCTTGCTTCCGCCAGCCGGCTGGCAGTCAGGATGGTCCCGACATGGTTCATGAGAGCTTCATCCACGATTAACCTTTGACGCTTATCGTGCTCTCTGAAACCATTTACCAGTATTGACGCCATGGTGCGCACCCGCTTTTCGGCTTTTTTGCCGTGTGCCTGCACCAGTTTCTCCTGTAAGTCTTTTGCCGCCTCGGTTGTGGTGGTCGCCACAGCGTCCTTCTCCACATCGAAGTTTTTAATTAACCACGTAGTCTTTCCACAGCCTGGGACCCCGTTCGTCCATTTGATCTTGGGTGTCATCTTGGTGCTTTCCGCCACTGCTGGATTTAGAAACCTCGAGGTGGTTTTTACCCTCTCGAGAATCTTTTCTTCAAGCATGATTCTTGTGCACCGAGCGACTACTACGATTGGATCCTCCGGGGGCGCTTCGAACTTCTGAGGTTGAGTTGCTTCCCGTGTCTCATTTTCTTTCCTTAGTACGAAACCGCTGGTGGAATTGTAAGCGGTCATGTAGCTACCCGTCATTACTCCTGCTATGACTTGGGCAGTGTCGTTGTTATAGTTACCCTAGTTACCCTAGTTTAAGAAATAAAACCTTTATAAAAATATCTTAGTGCGAAGCGACGTCAAAATACATTTGAAGTGCCCCAACCAACCACAATGGACGGACGAATGCAAAGGAGCTGATAAAATCATAAAGACATTTCTGTATAATTTAATAGTTAGTGTCCTAAATCCAACATCGTTTGATTGATCACTGTGAAAATTAGCCCGCCAAGTGTTTTTTTATAAAGAGAAACCTTTTACTACTAGATGGCGCGGCGCTGCAGCATATCTAACTCTGCTCAGTTCAACCGTTCGTGATCGACGTACGTGCAGATATATATTATAGAACACAGAGAGGTTTTGTAGGTTGTAAAGCCACGCTGAAGCTATTACTGGTTTCAGCATGAATGGGTCGGCTCGACCGGAGTAGTACCACTCTCTCACAGAAAACCGACGTGAAGTTACAGTGCTTGCATTGTTGCATTTCGTTAGGTCAGTGAGAGCGCCGGAGGCCCACCTTCCCTCTCCTCTCCCCCCTCCCTCCATTTCACCCAAACAGGCTTGCACCGCACTTTCGACTCCTCTGGTCTTGTTAGTGTCTATGGACGGTGGAGATCACTTAACATAAAAAAACAGAATATTTATACAATATTTGTTTTTATGAAACTCAACTATTTATTATAAAAAATAGTCATTACCCCAAATAATTATAAATCTAGATGGAAAATTGTTACTAATATATGAACCAAACCAGAAATAAATACTGAATAAAGTTTCTATACTACTAAAAATAGTTTAGTGTTATTTCAATAAATCTAAAAGGAGGAAGCAACAACTACAATTTATTGTATGTTACTAAATAAATAAAGTTTCGTCGAGATACAAGATAAATGTTCTTTATATTTAGTTTCAGGTACATGGGTCATAAAAATAGAGTATATAATTTATTTTGTATACTAAATGAAGGTCTGAATATATATATATATCTTTATATCTCAGTAGTAGTAAGTAGTAACATAAATATTGTGATATTTATTTACTAAATACACTTTCATTATAGCAGTACAATAGTTCTGATAAATGTAATTCAGAACAAGTGTGATTTTTTTATAGATATTTGTTAGTAAGTTCGGTGAAAATTTACTTATATAATTACTAGCTTTTGCTCGCGGCTTTTACGCGGTTACTGTAGATTTGATCTATTTCTCGGGAACAGTGCATTTTTTTCTGGAAAAATGGTACTCTATGTCTTTTTCTCTATGCCTGATAATATGCATATATTATATTATATTACATTATGATCTTATTTTAATGATGAAAATAGCTATTTTGCATAATTTATAAATATTACTGTATAAACAATTCTTATAAAATATGCAAAAATGTTATTTATAATTATTGTAAACTACGTCATAACATACAAATAAAATAAATAAACGATTTCAAACTTCTAGATCTGTTAAGGCGTGAAAGCGTGACAAACAAACGCGAATTTGAATTTATAATGTTAGGGTTATTAACATTTTGGAAACAGAGTATCCTGTTAGATTTATGTAAGTGTTGCTAGCATTGGTATGACCAGAAATTGTTATTTCACTTTTATCTGTTATGTTTTAAAGCCAAATAAACACATTATTACAGCACTACTCATACCAGTACAAAAACATTTTGGAACATTTACGGATTTATAATGATGACGGAGAGAACGCGTCACATCGGTCTATGTAAGTACCCAAGGCCCTTTTAATATGGTTAACATTAAAATATCACGCCTAATCCTATTAGACCCGTTTTAAATTATTACAGTTCGTATAAAATACGACATTTCAAAATGTGTTTTTATGTACTATACCAGGTAAATGTTTAGATAGTAGCAATATTTATGGGATACCCTCTGCACTCGATTCTCGTTCTAAATCAATTAAGAAAATAGGTGCTTAATATTTGATCTAATTATCTAGAAACATACAAAAATTATACTCAATCCTATAAGCGTCTATGTTAAATCACAGTGTCAATGTAAAGCCAACCAACTAACAAAGGATAATTTTTCGAGGTTTGAACAAACAAAGGGCTTACTGTCCGTTTTATTATAAAAAGTTATTAACTCCGGGTTGCCGCTCGCAAGTTTTATCACCAGTCAATTAACCCATCTTTATTTAAGTTATTATCCATACTTTTGAAATTCTTATAACGACTAAGGTTCTCTTTGTAGTCTATTAGTAATTGTTTTGATATTATTTTATGTGTTAAATGTTACCATAAAGTATCATATCCTAGAATAATGCGAGTGTCTAATCTTTCACCTGGTATATAGTTGCGCTATATTATAATACTGAAAAAATTACGTAACTTATTGCGGTTTCAAAATTTACATAGTTGCATAACTATGGTCGATATTATAGGAAGGACTTAAAATATCTCTCTGCTCTTTCTTAAGATCGAAATTGCATAAGGTACGTTTGATTTTAATATTCTAATTGAAGGTCCCGAGATATATTTAAAGATAACGTTTATTTTAGTACATCCATTTCCAAGATTTACGATAATAACAAAAAAAATGTAAAATGTCATGTTATCTAAAATTCTTATAATCGATCTAAATAAGCTTTGATATATTTTCATAACTTTTCTGTCAAAAATCACGGAAGTAAATTTATTCGAGATCGCGTATAAAATAATATCAGGATCATGCTAGAATACGTCTGCTTTTTATGATACTGAGTGAATAAAGTTGGGCTGAATTGTTGTTCATTACCGTTCACTTTGGATTCTTTTAGTCTATTGTGTTAAGTAAGCGCCATAACTTTCATACTGAAGTGATATTCAACAACTAAGTCATGTTTCAATTTAAATATCTTGTTGGAACTACGTGACGAAAAAGATACAACTGCTCTCCAGATGACCTGATTTTTCTTACAGACCACGCCTTAAAATGGCAAAAGAAACTAAATATATGATTACCAGTGGACCCAGCGGACGTTGTTCTGCCTTAATAATAAAAAAATCCTAATATTCAACCGCAGCGCCACCTAGCGGATCCTATTGTGAATCCAAACCATTCTCGAATATACTGGAATACACACAAAAAGTTTCATCAAAATCGGTCCAACCGTTTAGGAGGAGTTCAGTCACATACACACGGACAGAATAATTATATATATATGAAGATAATAAAATATCTGATACTTTTATTTATGATTTCAAATTTCCATATGATTTCAAAATCTGAACCCGGTAGATGGCACTGCTTTTGTTATTGACTAGTAAAAACATCAGACCAACATCTGTAAGCATAACTACTCATATATAACGCTAGCTTTTGTTCACGGCTTTGTTCGTGTTAATGTAGTTTTGATTTTTCCCTCAGGAATTGTACTTTTTTCTTCATAAGGGTACGAATATAAAGTATAAGTATATAGAAACTTCTTTATACGAAAAAAACTCACATGTATTTATATATTACTAGTTTTTCTCGCGGTATTGCTTGCGTTCATGTAAATTATACATATCCTTCAAGAAGAGTTTTTTTTTCTAGTTAAGTGATACCTTATATCATATCCACCTTTTCTATATCGTTGAAAATGTGTCTGTAAAATTTAATGATCATGCGCTGAATAGTTACGGCGTGAAAGCGTAACAAACAAACAAAATCATATTTGAATTTACAATATTAGTTTGGATTACTCGGATAAATATTTGAAAGACAAACACAGGAACAAAGACATTACTTCGATAGTAGGCAGCATAAATTTTTCATTCACAGGCACGCCAATAACTAAATCGCCAACAATATTGTGTACGTTTCGAAGTCGGTATTGTGCTTGTACAAAGCGCTTGAGTTATGATAATCTAGTGCCGTTGACAGTTCGCTATACTTGGAAGCGAGTATGCCCGTTGTGATTGAGTGGATTTATTTGGAAATCGAACACGTGGAAAAATTGTATGTAAAAATAAATATTCCGCAAAGGTCACGATTTTCTCCACTTAGCGGTTTTCTTTTGTGACAGCCTTTAATGTAAAGCTTTCGGTGGCATGTGCTATATATAATATGTTCTTTTTATATATTGATTTTCTTAATATTACCTTCCATAACTTTTAGTCGTGGTGGTTTAAGTGGTTTGACCGGTGGAATATGATTTCGAATTCCGGAGGTTCGAACCCCGGCATGTACCAACAAATTTTTCAGAATTCGCGTACTTATTTAAATTGGTAACATTATCGGCTGACGGTGAAGGAAAACAATGCGTGGAAACCTAAACCTGAGAAATGTTCTTGTAGTACTATTAAATGGATTTCTCAGAGTTTGAAATCACCAATACGTCGTGGGCTGGCGTGGTGTATATGCCCATACCTTTCTTCGGCAAAAGGCCTATGGCCCTGCAGTGGGTCTCTTACGAGATGATGATGATGATAACTTTTGACCTTATTAACTAATGCTTGTGACTTCTTTTTTTGAACATGGCTTTGTTAGTTCCTAGGAATTACATATTTTATTTAGTTTATTTTGTGAGGTGTCTTTGTTATTTAACTAGCAAATATCCACAATTTCGTTTGCGGTGCTTATTATTTTAATATACTATATGTATACGGAGGACATAATAAAAAATTGAAAGAGCAGTGTAGTTTGCTTACAAAAATTCTTTATATGTTGCACATTTAATTTAATTTAATACAATGTATAAAAGTGTATTTTCGTATGAATTTCATACATATTTGATAAAATTTAATATATATCACATAAGCACTTTGGTAAACGTAAACACGTATAACAGGAGGCGTGTAGCATTAGCTTAATGTACAAAATTGTACGCAAATAGAAGAATGTTATTTTGGGTTGCCGCCTGATAAATTGTTGTGTTCAAAACTTTTGCGAAATTGTTTGTTTACCTGTGGACATCCGACTGTATCATATTATATTGTCGCTTGTAAGAATTGTGAGAATTTTATTTATGTTGTATAGATACATAATAAATTATTAAAATAGATAATAAAAAATAAAACTTAAATGACCGAAGGTTTTTATGTGCCTGCCAATTATAAGTGCAACACAACATTTACTGATAAATAATATAATATCTGTGATGTTTTTGGGAAGTAACTTAATTGTATTCGATGGTAGATACAAAGTATTGTAACACATATAAAATTATAATAAAAACGAAATAAAATTGCACCGAAACGCCATTGACCATAGTTAGGTACCTACATAGACTTGGATTGTCATAAATCTACCAATATCTCAACTATTATTTGCTATTCGATTTTGAAGAGTTCCGTCGCGTGTCTTCCAAATCCAAGCTGGGACCTCCTTGAAAATATTATATATAAATATTTGACGGCTGCCCCGTTTATCCGCCTGTATCTAAACAATAACGGTGTTATTACAAAAAAGTTAAATACGTCTTAAATACTATGTTTAAAAAGGTTTCGTATTAAATGTACCACGCTCGCCTGAGACAAGTTCGCGTTATCCTTTTTCTTAAATCTAACCTTACCTAACCAAAGCGAGACAAAAGAGCAAGATGGCGAACCTTTTTAAAGCAAGTAATACGTATTTAACTTTTTTGTAATAACACCGCATATAACTATTTCTTTTTCACCACCGATATTGAGAATATGTCGTCTAAGTTCTACAATTTATCTAAGACAGTGTGGCTTTACAGTATTACTGTACATATGTGTGCGTTATCGTGTCATTTGTTTTGTCAAAATACCATGTAGGTAATGTATCTACAGCTTTTCAGTTATAATACCATTGCGTCTATCTCATACTTTAACTGGTGCGTGAAAAAGTAAAAGATAATTATAGTTTTACATGATAATCTTAGCGAAGAATAATTGTATCAGTGATTGTAATACGTTTAACATAAATTTAAAAATAATAGTTTAAAAAAACACGCTTTCATAAAAAAACCAACTAAAAAACAGAAAATAAAATATCTAATTTACACTATTCTTAATTTTGTGAAAGCGTGTTTTTTTTAAACTATTATTTATTTTCCATTTTTTAGTTACATTTTTTTAACTTTTTCGGATTATTGCATTGTCATCGACCTTTGACAGGTGTGCAAAGTTTGAATTAAATCTGATCGTTCAAAGTAGGACAAAATCGAGCTCAAAGGGGTCGGTTACAAACATACATACATATAGGTGAAGCTAATAAAAGCATGTTAAAAACCAAAATGGCAGATATTATTCGCACTCTATTAATATATGAATAGTCAATAACTTTGTAAGCGCAAGATTTAATCCCGAGGCGGAGGCACTGATGGTTTTCCGATTCTATTAGCCGCAAACCGGCGGTGATGGAGGTTTGATTAAGCTAATCCCGCGAAGGAAACAACCTTCTTATTAAGAACCTTAAGCACTTATATAGGAAAACTGAAGTTTTTATTTGTTTACGGAACGTGTTTACCCGAAGAAACTTTTCTATGTTTATTCTAACTTTGATTGGATGATCTCCAAAGGATTTAGACGAGTTCTTAGATTAGAGTTCAATGTTTTATAAACATAATTATACTATTTAATTTTCTTATGTGAGAGGTATGTTTGTAAGTTTGGATGTAGACCGAAATCTTCGGAACAATTAATCTGGTTTTGCGAATATTTTTTATAGACAGAAAACTACATACAGGCTGTTCTTTTTTGGCTATGCTATCATTATAAAGTATTGTATTGTTATTGAACCCATTCGAATTCGTCTTTTGAAGTGAAAACTTATTTAGCCGCGTTAAGCGATTTTTTTTTAAATTGTAGCACGGCAAAGTGACAGCACTGTGCCTGATGATAAGCACAGTACAGTCCAAAAACAATGGCGACCACCGAGTGACACACGCCGGTCGCCGCTGGCATGCTGGCCTGCGAATAGCTGGATATGCACAGGCTGATCCCGAAACGCGACCCACAGAAGCGAATCACTATGAGGGCCTTTTTCGCCATATACATAGTGAATGCGACCCAGTGAGGCTGTAATACCCCACCACCACACTTTCGCCATTACCTCGTTCGTTATTCAGTAGGGTGCACCACGCGCAGGTGAAGTTTGCTTGGGTATCTCAAGTCTTATGATGTTTTTCGACACCCCTTACACCCCAAATTTTGTAGGTAAAATCCATTTGATAAGAGAAAAACTTATAGGTTCGAGTCATAGATGACCTAGACATGCTAGTGAAGCGTCATCGATGACCTCAACTTATTCGTGACCTATTGCACTTGTGCCAAACGTTATGTGTACACGACTGTATCATATGCCCGTTTGATTTTTTTTTAATGATGTGATCTCGCGTTACCCTCTGTATAGCGGTATGTATATATACATGTTATATTGATATTTTATATTGAGCTTGTACAGCCCATCTTATTTTTTATTCATTACTAGCTGACCCGTGCCTACTTCGTTGGGCGGTAATAGGCATTATCAAGCTACAACTTTTATCTAGAACTCAATCATATATCTCTCATCGTTAAAGCAGTGTTCGTAAGAAACGTTTTCGTTCGAACATTTTTTCTCCGTTTCCCCAGATATTAACCCCTACAACCTTACAAACTTTACCTCTTTATGATATTAGTATAGACTAGCTGACCCGTGCGACTTCGTCTGCACCAAAACGGTTATCACCGGTTTCAATTATATTTTTAAACCTAAAACCCGATTGCAGCCACACCTACAGTTTCCAATTGTAAATCCAAACTATCAAGGGGCTCACTCAAACATTTACCCAGATGGTATGTGATAAATCTTTTAAAATAAGCCTACAACCCGTTCGTAGCTCTATCCGAAATTATATCAGATTCGCCTTTGTCTTAAAACTTGATATTGACTGACAATCCAATTTCGCGGTCTTTGATTTTGTATTTTCAAAGAACTCTTCACAATACTGTATTTACTAATATATATTTTTGGTTTTCGAACTGACTAATGCTATTTGAAGGATATCGAAAGCTTCACCGGGCTTCAGGCTCAGGTTTTATAACAAAGTCCCAAAACAAATTACCATTTTTTTTTTTCTCGAACTGTCTTCGCTATTTACCCGGCAGGGTCTTCACAGCTTCACCGGACTACGAAAACAAATTACCGATTTACCGAATAGTGAGATCAAGAACCATGTCAAGCGGGTTTTAATATCTAAGGCTATTATTATAGGGTGGATCAATATGTGAACGACTGTGACGTTCGGTAATGACGCTGCTCTCTGTGCATCCACTAAAAACGTATTTAATACTGTTAATGTTTTGTAAAAATATATAACATGAAGAGATAAAACAGATCGAGTTTTTCTGGGCCTAAGTTGAATAAAGGATGTTTTGATTTTGATTTTGTTTGGTGATGAGTGCTGAAGGCAAATATGGGTGGATGCCTAAGTGGCCGAACCTTACCTGATTGGTGACGTACATACAATTTGGCGCTTTGAGTATTATTACTTGTTTGAGCTATTTATATAGATATATTTCTCGAACTGACTACGCTATTGGCCTTTTTGGAGGCCTCTACAGCTTCACCGGACTACTGTTGATTTTGTTCACTTACTGGGAGTATTTATAGTCGATAGCGATTATTTAACTGGCGTTATGAAACATAATGATAAATACAAGACCATAAATGTCATAGCGAGCGAAGGCATCGCCATAATTCATACTCCAGTCCACAGTCTACTGGCAAAGTTAAATCGCTTAGAAACCCATAGTTAAATGTTTTCCATTGTGTCATAGTACTACGACATTTTTACGGAGGATTTTTCTTTATCTTCACTGAGTACCTTTAAATTAATTGCTTTAATTCCATACTGAAATGAACTGACTAAATTTATCAACATTAACAGATAAGCAACAAATGTACAATCTTGTAGTTGATATATAGTTTTTATTAATTTAGAACAGTATTCCTTGTATTTAAGTATCTAAGTTTTCGTTTGGAACAGATTTGTTTACTAGATCTTCATTGTTATAATTACTAACCAACGACCAAGAAATTAGTCCCAAATTTGGAAGATTTTTTAGGTATGTCACGGCTCAGTTAACTTTGGGAACCATTGATTTACAATGTCTTTTTGTAGAAGACACTACAAAGGTATAAATTTCTGGCACGTGAGGTAATCTCATTATTCAAGTTAAAAATGTGTCATAATGTATATCAAAGTAAACCCAGTTTCCGGCTGCAGCGTTGTTAGAATTTCAAAATCGTGATTAGGCTTTGTAATTGCTACTGCGCTATTAATAGCGAGTGATTAAGTCTTTAGGTATTGTGTTTATTCCATTATCTGAGAGTCCGGTTAGCATTAAGCGTTGCCTAAATATGGTAACATATGGTTCTTTGCAGTATTTCGAGGAGTGTCCGTTAGTTAATCCAGGTATTATAGTTTAAACCATTAACTATTTATTACATTACTTGTTTGTATTGGTAAATAGATAACATCTTTGACGAGAATATTTAACCGTATTTTTTAATAAAAACAATTTATCCTAATATAAATTGTGGGGAAATTTATTGATTAGTGTTTTGTACAATTTATTTATTAACATTAGTAAGTTTATTTGAAAATTTTTTTTGTTTAAAATAATAATATGATCGTTATACTTTTCGTTTCTTAAGCTAAGTTTTATCGTTAGTTTAGTATGAAGTAAATCTTTATATATAATGAAAATTCAGTTCTATCAAATTCAATCATGCCTGAAATATTGAACCTATCAGCGTTTCTATACCGAGCCTATCATATACGACTATGACCATTCGATGCGGAATTTATCGTAGATGGTTCTAGACTTCTTATTCCTTGGATTAGATTAACCCTTTGCCTTTTATGTTAATGCCCAATGAAGCGGATGCAAATCATCAAGTATTACATAATCTTATGCTATTAAGAATACTTATGCTATACATTATTTACACAAAAACTTTCGATGTCCATCATTGCTGTTTCTTATAAGCAAGTTTCGTTAAAATCGGTTCAGTACTTTCCGAGTGATGCGCGTTCACAGGGACAGACAGACAGACAGACAGACAGACAGACAAAAATTTTAAAAGGGTTAGTTTTGGCTTCTATATCGATAACAAAGCGTACCCCGATCAAAATTTTCAAAAAATATTTAATGTACAGATTTGACCTTGCTACAGTTTTATTATAATATAGATTAAAGTGTATAAAAATGTATATAATTATTGATCGGATTCTCAATATATGTGAAAACCAGATTAATGTAGATTAAAATTAATAAATGATTTAAATAATCAAATAGTACACGGTTGTTCCATTGTTTTAAGTTTTCACTTTTTCTTACTGCCACGACTTTTTGTTGTTATAGTTTTTTTTTAATGCATGAGTTTATATCCTGTAAAAGGTAAAATTACTATAAACAGCAAACGTTTGAATGTTTACATGTATTTTATGTTTTATTTTTTAAATAAAATATTCAACACAATATATAAGTGAGCATTAACTGATCGGATGTACGACCCTCGTCAATTCGCTGCCATTTATACCAATCGATCTCGCTTTGTATCTTCAAATGTTATCTTCAAATTCAAACATGACTTAAATTGCTTTATTGTACATTTCGATTGCTACTCACTGATATATGAGTGTTAAGATATAATATATTAAGATATATTATACGAAAGTTAGGAAACACTTAAAAAGGTATCAATTTCAGATACTTTTGTGTTCCAGTCAGGTACAGAGACTCGACCCCGCTTGAATACTAGATATGAAACTGCTATTTTCTGTAGATTTTAGTATAACGGGAGTTAAAGCATATGTATGTTGATTGAGATCCAGAGGAACATGTTTGTTGTGACTTATCAATATACTGAGATAATTAAAATAGTGGAAACGCATTTACAATTTTTGCTATCAGTTAATTATTTTAATGTTTTTAAGAGAAAAATTTATTAATTTAATTGTATTATCGTCTGTATACAATATTACAATTTTTACAGCCTCTGTAAAAATATAATAAATAATACATTTATATCTAAAATAAAAAAACCAAAACACATACAATTCACTGTCTATCCGAAATTATATCAGATTCGCCTTTGTCTTAAAACTTGATATTGACTGACAATCCAATTTCGCGGTCTTTGATTTTGTATTTTCAAAGAACTCTTCACAATACTGTATTTACTAATATATATTTTTGGTTTTCGAACTGACTAATGCTATTTGAAGGATATCGAAAGCTTCACCGGGCTTCAGGCTCAGGTTTTATAACAAAGTCCCAAAACAAATTACCATTTTTTTTTTTCTCGAACTGTCTTCGCTATTGACCCGGCAGGGTCTTCACAGCTTCACCGGACTACGAAAACAAATTACCGATTTACCGAATAGTGAGATCAAGAACCATGTCAAGCGGGTTTTAATATCTAAGGCTATTATTATAGGGTGGATCAATATGTGAACGACTGTGACGTTCGGTAATGACGCTGCTCTCTGTGCATCCACTAAAAACGAATTTAACTGTTAATATTTTGTAAAAATATATAACATGAAGAGATAAACCAGATCGAGTTTTTCTGGGCCTAAGTTGAATAAAGGATGTTTTGATTTTGATTTTGTTTGGTGATGAGTGCTGGAGGCAAATATGGGTGGATGTCTAAGTGGCCGAACCTTACCTGATTGGTGACGTACATACAATTTGGCGCTTTGAGTATTATTACTTGTAGAATAGATTAGCTATTTATACAGATATACATATTATGTAAATATACGATATATATTTAGACAATATGTTATCATTTAGTTTGTCTTATTAAAAGGTAAATAAGCGTTTAACTATAGATCGTTTCGTTGATTTTGTTCACTTACTGGGAGTACTTATAGTCGATAGCGATTATTTAACTGGCGTTATGAAACATAATGATAAATACAAGACCATAAATGTCATAGCGAGCGAAGGCATCGCCATAATTCATACTCCAGTCTACAGTCTACTGGCAAAGTTAAATCGCTTAGAAACCCATAGTTAAATGTTTTCCATTGTGTCATAGTACTACGACATTTTTACGGAGATTTTTCTTTATCTTCACTGAGTACTTTTAAATTAATTGCTTTAATTCCATACTGAAATGAACTGACTAAATTTATCAACATTAACAGATAAGCAACAAATATACAATAGTTGATATATAGTTTTTATTAATTTAGAACAGCATTTAAGTATTTAAGTATCTAAGTTTTCGTTTGGAACAGATTTGTTTACTAGATCTTCATTGTTATAATTACTAACCAACGACCAAGAAATTAGTCCCAAATTTGGAAGATTTTTTAGGTATGTCACGGCTCAGTTAACTTTGGGAACCATTGATTTACAATGTCTTTTTGTAGAAGACACTACAAAGGTATAAATTTCTGGCACGTGAGGTAATCTCATTATTCAAGTTAAAAATGTGTCATAATGTATATCAAAGTAAACCCAGTTTCCGGCTGCAGCGTTGTTAGAATTTCAAAATCGTGATTAGGCTTTGTAATTGCTACTGCGCTATTAATAGCGAGTGATTAAGTCTTTAGGTATTGTGTTTATTCCATTATCTGAGAGTCCGGTTAGCATTAAGCGTTGCCTAAATATGGTAACATATGGTTCTTTGCAGTATTTCGAGGAGTGTCCGTTAGTTAATCCAGGTATTATAGTTTAAACCATTAACTATTTATTACATTACTTGTTTGTATTGGTAAATAGATAACATCTTTGACGAGAATATTTAACCGTATTATTTAATAAAAACAATTTATCCTAATATAAATTGTGGGGAAATTTATTGATTAGTGTTTTGTACAATTTATTTATTAACATTAGTAAGTTTATTTGAAAATTTTTTTTGTTTAAAATAATAATATGATCGTTATACTTTTCGTTTCTTAAGCTAAGTTTTATCGTTAGTTTAGTATGAAGTAAATCTTTATATATAATGAAAATTCAGTTCTATCAAATTCAATCATGCCTGAAATATTGAACCTATCAGCGTTTCTATACCGAGCCTATCATATACGACTATGACCATTCGATGCGGAATTTATCGTAGATGGTTCTAGACTTCTTATTCCTTGGATTAGATTAACCCTTTGCCTTTTATCTTAATGCCCAACGAAGCGGATGCAAATCATCAAGTATTACATAATCTTATGCTATTAAGAATACTTATGCTATACATTATTTACACAAAAACTTTCGATGTCCATCATTGCTGTTTCTTATAAGGATAAAAATTATGTATTAAATTTATTGCGGTCTGAGTACTGGACGCGTAAGTAATTTAAAAAAAAAACATAACAAATAGATTTCGTAGGATATCGTCATGGCTACGATAATTATGTATGACGTAAGTACTAAGATATTAAAAAACACATTGTGAACGTTTTAGGTACGTATTTTAAAAACGGAATATCTTCCAATTTACTGTGCCGGTAAATACGTAAAGCTGGTAAATGCATGTGCTATGTGAGGAAGTTCTAGAAATGCTCATCAATGTTCACGGATATTTGTGCAAAGATCAAAGATTTAATTTTTTTTTACATTTGAGTGGATTGAAGCTGATTATGTATTTAGAATGCCACCACTATTCCAAATAGAGCTGAGTGATTTAATTGGTGGAATGTCAATTCGGTGTCCATAGGTTTGGACTCCGGCGTGTACAAAAGAATTATTGGAAATTAGTCTGCATTTACTAATTTAAATTTATAACGCTATGGCCTTTTTTTATAGTAGCACTGCAAAATGACTGCAATATGAGTGATGGTAAGCACAGTACAATCATTGGCGATCACCGAGTGACACACTATCCACCGCCAGTCGCCGCTGTTATGCGAAAAGCTGGATATGCACAGACTGATCCCGAAACGCGACCCGCAGAAGCAAATCACTATGACGGGCATTTTCACAATATATAGATGGTGGTAGCGACCCATTCAGGCTGTAAAACCCTACCACCCCGCTTTCGCCATTGCCTCGTTCGTTATTCAACAGAGTGGACCACGTGCAGGCGAGGTTGGCGTGGGTGTCTCAAGTCTTATGATGTTATTTGACACCCCTTACACCCCAAGGACGATGAATGAGGTTGAAGGAAAACATCGTGAGGAAATCCGAACGTGACAAAAGTTCTTGTATGTAGGAAAATATGAAACTATGGATCTCTCAAAGTTTTAACTTGCCAATACGCCGTGGGTTGGCGTGGCGATTACGCCCGGTACCTTCTTTTGGGAAGAGACCTATCTATCTATGGCTTTACAGGGCGTCTCTTACAGGTTTCTGTGATGATGTAGACTTATTCCTTACAGATTCTTTATTAGTAAATTTTTCATAACATGCTGTATTTCTTTTTGTAGCTTTCATTTTGTAAATGGTAATGGAAATGAAGAGGTGTATAATCAGGATCACAAGAAAGGCACGGAATAAGACCACGTAAGCCTATCCACCGTATCCTGAATTAACAGTTTATATTACTAATAGATAATCGTTGTTGCTTGTTTTGTTTTTAATGCGAAAATTGTTTTTATGTCGCAATATTTTAGAAGTTACTATATTGATATTGAGCTTCATATTTCATTGAATGAAAAAAATGGTGGCGGATATTTATTTATTCCAGGCAGTCTTTTGCGCTTATATGATACTTTAAAATATTAACAACCTCGTGCACTTGAATCGTTTCAATAATGTCTTTAATTAATTTCCTAATAATTAAATTCGTATCTTTCATTACAAAGGATTAACGAGCACAACGCTATGTTAATTAAAAACACTTGTATTGTTCAAGAATCTACTAGCGAGCTTCCGAAATTCCAATATTGTTAAAAAATACGTCAATTTCATAGCGGCATCGATGCGAATTCATGAAATTGATCGGTGATGTGTAAATTTTTAAGCCGGATTATGATTTACGCATGTTCAGTTAAGATAAAGTTAAACATAAATATAAATAGTAACATAACAAAATATGTGATCTATTAAAAACATACTTATATAGGTACCAGGTTTATAATTTTCTTTCTTAACGAATTTTAGCTGCTCAAAGGTTCGATTGCGAGAAAAAAAATCTAATATGTTTATTCTCTAATAATCTAATTACAGATTTTGTTGTAGTAGGTAGTTAATAAACAACTAAAATTTATTTGATTCACAATTAAGCCAGAATAACCCTCAACACTTTCTTTAATCGTTTTTGGTAGGAGTTACCTAGGCAGGTGGCCTAGCCGACAATTCTGTGTCGCACATACTCGTAATTACAGCCTTTCAGAGTCGATAGATCGTAGTCTAACAATATTGAGGTAAATTACCAGTAGTTCAAGTTTGAGCACCCTTACTTTACAGTAATAATATGTTTACTCAAATATCATAAACACAAATGTGAGTTTGTTTGTTTGTCACGCTTTCACGCCTTAACTATTCAATCGATCATCATGAAATTTTCCTTACACATTGTCAGGGGTACACAAAAGGGCATATTATTATGGTACCTTTCAGTAAGAGAGAATGCACTGTTCCCGAGTGATCGAGTGTACCATATTGTCGATATAATTGTGTTATTCTTATACGTTGCTATAATCACTGTGTTATGTAGATACAAACGCGGTAAATAAAACAAAATAGTTGCCAAATTTACCAAAATTATAATATAATTCAAATTAGATACATTTATTCTCGGAGTCCAGTACAGCGCACGTCTCACGCGCTTGTTTACAGTAAAAAAATATTTTTGATCAATTTCACACGAACGCATGCACAGGTAACAGTTAATTATTACTTAATGTAAAACAAAGTCCTCTGGTCTGTCTGTTTATCTATTCAAGATAAAGTCAAAAACTACAGAACGGATTATCATGCCGATTTCACCAGTAGGTGAAACGGTTCATGGGGAAGGTTTAGGTATAATTTGTCAAGGTTTTCTTTTTATTATTAGGGCGGGATAACGTCTGCCGAGCCCGCTAGCTTAAAATAAAATAGCTCATTCGTTAGTTATATCTGGCATATAACTAGTCTAAATATAACTAGTGAAAGTCCTGTGTACAAAAGAAAGTATTAACCGACTTCAATATCAATCAAAAACCCATAAGGCACTAAAAAGCGGAAAATAAATAGTTTATCAAATTAACTAAATTAAATAAAACATATGAATATGTGTGCTACCTAGAGATGTACTGGAAGTCGGTAC
>MU159501.1:90076-105642 GCA_015888305.1 Antheraea pernyi | reverse complement strand
CTACCCTTGAAGTACATCCTTTTCAATAAAAAATGAATCATCGAAATCGGTTAGCGTAATATTGAGTTATTCGTCTATTTGTCGTGTACATACTTAATGCAAATTTAAAACTTATACGGTTTTGCACTGGATGCCGTTATCGGAACTGTACCAAATTGAAATGGGACCACACTGGAAGTACCAGCTTTCAAATAAGAATAATCAAAATCGGTTCACCCAGTCCAAAGTTATGAGGTAACAAACATAAAAAAAATACAGACGAATTGATAACCTCCTCCTTTTTTGAAGTCGGTTAAAAATTGGAGTACATATATATCTCGCGAGTCTCAATACCTAAGCCGAATTTGACGTCTTTATGTGAAATATTTTTTGACATATATAAGGGTGAAAAGTGGCTCTACATGGTTCATGTAATATTACACACGGTAGCGCGCGATCGCCATTCTGTTAGCTTGAACTTGGCTTTACACTTTACCGCGTATCTAGATTTAAGTGAGAGTAACATAATATAATGTAAGAAATACGATGTATGCCAACTTATACGAGTACCTTACGAAAAAAATAAATTATAAATAGTCTGACATCATTTTGGTCTAGGTTCTAATTTGGGATATTTAGATTGCTTTACATATCGGTTGCCACATGAAAAGAAGTAAACTATAACCCTTTTGCTATTCCATACCATGAAAAATACTATATCATAAGGTGATCTATTTTTGCAGTAAGTTATTTCTAAGCAATTGAATATATCTTCCAGTCTCTCGGGACTAAGACTCCGGAAAATGCCGCAATTGCGAAATTCTACCAGCTACCAATATATTTTGTATCAAATATGTACGTAACAATTTAATTTATATAATAGTTACTTATATGTTTAAGTTAACATTTTAAAATTTCGGTGTTACCTTGTAGATTTGTTGTGTTCTTAATTCAAATGGATATTTAATGTGAAATAAGAGCCAAGTCCAATATTATGATATATGCCTTGGTTGTTGACTTCAACGACAAAAGAAGTGAGATCTAAATGGGTGCCCAGTTCAATGGTCAGTCCTGAAATTTATTTATAACAACATAAAATATATTATAACAAATTAAAATATCATTTCCGTTATATCTTGGGATAATACTGAAGCCCAAGGTCTAATTTGGGTAGTCAGAACATACCAGTTTCTGAACTTTTACTTTGTATTCACCCAACTATCTATCTGGATGCCGAATGTGATCTTTCTAGGTAATCTGGAGCTGGGTTAGAATTTTTGTCTATAGGTCAGTCACTGATAAAAATGACGATTTTTGGAAGTTAATATTTAAAGGTGCGACGCTGATCAAGGACATTTCGAGTACCTACTAGCCACAGAACACTTTATGTAATCAGGTTACGTAAAGTTAATTATAATGCATGAGTACTAAGTATTTATACAAACAATATTCATGGAGTGGACACTGAAAATGGACGCAACGATGAGTGTTGTTAAGATTGTAGGTATCTAGATCAGCGGTTTTCAATCACCGTGTCGCGACACATTGGTGTGTTGCAAGCATCTGTCAAATGCAAACTCTCACTTTGGTTCAGTTTCTACTATCAAAATTTTGCATGTAAGTATGTAAGAGTGTTGCAAATTTGTAAAGAATTTGTTAGTGCGTAACTGAGTGAAAAAGGTTGAGAACTGCTGATTTATACCAATAATATAAAGTTGAAGAGATTATTTATGTTTCGAAGGTTAGATCGCGGTTATCTCTGAAACTACCAATGAGCATAAAGCCGTAATTATTTGTTTTATATTTCATACTTAATCGATAAGATACATATAAATGAAAATAATTTATACTAATAATATTATAAAGAGGTAAAGTTTGTGAGTTTGTGACGTTGTAAGCGGTAATCTCAGGAACTACTGGTCCGATTTAAATAATTATTTCAGTGTTATATAGCTCATTCATCGAGAATGGTTATAGGCTATGGATATTTATCATCACGCTAAATAAAGCCAATAGGAGCGGAGCACATATGAAAAATGTTTCAAAATCGAGATGTTTTTTTTGTAGAGCTTCGGCTGTGTGTCACCTTTAGCCCAGAGTAGTAACTATTACTACGCGGATGAAGTCGTGGGCAGGAGCTATAATCTATACACTAATATTATAAAGAGGTAAAGTTTGTGAGGTTGGAGGGGGTAATTAATATCTGGGGAGTCGGAGAAAAATTGTCGAACGAAAACGTTTCTTACGAACGCTGCCTTAATTATGAGATATATATAATTGAGTTCTAGAGAAAAGTTGTATCTTGATAATGCCTATTACCGCCCAACGAAGTGGGCACGGGTCGGCTAGTAATCAATAAAGCAACTGTTTAATAGTTTGATATGATATAGTAGCTTAGGTAGTTGAAGCAGTCGGTAAAACAAATTGATATTTTTTAATATATAAAAATCTTGTGGCACGGTGTTTGTGGTCGAACTCCTCCGAAACAGTTGGACCGATTTTTATGAAATTTTAAATGTATATTTGGTAGGTATGAGAATAGATCGTAAAGTATATACTTCTAGGTGGTTAGGGGTCTCTATTCAGATTTTGTTTTTTAACTTCTTACTCAATTTGTTTTTCAAAAAAGAAAAATGGATAACAAAGAAAAGTGCACTCTTAAATCGAGCATCGAGCGGGGCAGAGCGTCCAGCGTTTGATTTTTTTTTTTTGGAACTGACTACGCTATTGAGCAAGCAAGGTCTTAACAGCTTCACCGGACTACACCAGCGTTTGAGTCAAACAGATGCATTAATACGTAGGTGTCCTGAGTGGAGCGCGAGCGGATCTCTCGGCCGCTCAACGCCCCGCCGAACGCATATTCACTTAGCCGTACACTAAAGTCATTTCAACCAACCAACTAGGTATATGTTTGAGTGTATCCTTGGATAATTGGCTTCATAATTGGAAACGGTGGGAGTCACTGTAATTAGGTTCTATGTTATTTAAGATTTTTGGAGAAAGAATGCACTGTTCCTGAGAGATCGAGTGTACATTAAACGCGAGCGAAGTCGCGAGCAAAAGTTAGCCATTTAAAAAGATACAAAGTCAGACAACTCTGAGTATAATATAAATTCCATCAAAAACATAAATGTGAAATGAGAGCCAAGTCCAATATTATGATATATGCCTTGGTTGTTGACTTCAACGACAAAAGAAGTGAGATCTAAATGGGTGCCCAGTTCAATGGTCAGTCCTGAAATTTATTTATAACAACATAAAATATATTATAACAACTTAAAATATCATTTCTGCTTATAACTTAAGGTAATATTGAAGCCCAAGGTTTAACTTGGCTAGTTCGAATATACTAGTTTCTCAACTTTTCCTTTGTATTCACCCAACTATGTATCTGGATGCCAAATGTGACCTTTCTAAGTCATCTGGAACTGGGTTAGAATTTTTGTCTATAGGTCAGTCATTGATAAAAATAACGATTTTTGGACGTTAATATTTAAATAACTGTTTGATGTGTGCTTATAAAATTTGGAGTACATATATATCTCGCGAGTCTCAATACCTAAGCCGAATTTGACGTCTTTATGTGAAATATTTTTTGACATATATAAGGGTGAAAAGTGGCTCCAAATGGTTCGTGTAATATTACACATGGTAGCGCGCGATCGCCATTCTGTTAGCTTGAACTTGGCTTTACACTTTACCGCGTATCTAGATTTAAGTGAGAGTAACATAATATAATGTAAGAAATACGATGTATGCCAACTTATACGAGTACCTTACGAAAAAAATAAATTATAAATAGTCTGACATCATTTTGGTCTAGGTTCTAATTTGGGATATTTAGATTGCTTTACATATCGGTTGCCACATGAAAAGAAGTAAACTATAACCCTTTTGCTATTCCATACCATGAAAAATACTATATCATAAGGTGATCTATTTTTGCAGTAAGTTATTTCTAAGCAATTGAATATATCTTCCAGTCTCTCGGGACTAAGACTCCGGAAAATGCCGCAATTGCGAAATTCTACCAGCTACCAATATATTTTGTATCAAATATGTACGTAACAATTTAATTTATATAATAGTTACTTATATGTTTAAGTTAACATTTTAAAATTTCGGTGTTACCTTGTAGATTTGTTGTGTTCTTAATTCAAATGGATATTTAAAAAGACATGAAGTCTTATCATGTCCATCGAAAAACAAGGTTATTGTCAGTATAACCTTATGTACATACCTAATTTTAGTCTATAAATTTAATTTGCGTATGCATAAATGAGACGTTTATATTTCCAATTCGTGATACAATAATTAACATTCTCTTCCAAACTACGTAACACAATGCGATGAATGTAGCGTAAAAGAATTTTCTCTGTAATAATTACACTGGCTCGGGTTCGACAAAACAAACCAATACTGTGGTGGACACGGGTTACAACAATAGCTCTTTGTCAGCTGGACGGACATCGAAGACAAATAGACCCAGAGGGTGCGACGCTGATCAAGGACATTTCGAGTACCTACTAGCCACAGAACACTTTATGTAATCAGGTTACGTAAAGTTAATTATAATGCATGAGTACTAAGTATTTATACAAACAATATTCATGGAGTGGACACTGAAAATGGACGCAACGATGAGTGTTGTTAAGATTATAGTTATCTCCACCAGCGATTTTCAGTCACCGTGTCGCGGCACATTGGTGTGTTGCTAGCATCTGTCAAATGCAAACTCTCACTTTGGTTCACTTTCTACTATCAAAAATTTGCATGTAAGTATGTAAGAGTGTTGCGAATTTGTAAAAAATTTGTTAGTGCGTAACTGAGTGAAAAAGGTTGAGAACTGCTGATTTATACCAATAATATAAAGTTGAAGAGATTATTTATGTTTCGAAGGTTAGATCGCGGTTATCTCTGAAACTACCAATGAGCATAAAGCAGTAATTATTTGTTTTATATTTCATACTTAATCGATAAGATACATATAAATGAAAATAATTTATACTAATAATATTATAAAGAGGTAAAGTTTGTGAGTTTGTGACGTTGTAAGCGGTAATCTCAGGAACTACTGGTCCGATTTAAATAATTATTTCAGTGTTATATAGCTCATTCATCGAGAATGGTTATAGGCTATGGATATTTATCATCACGCTAAATAAAGCCAATAGGAGCGGAGCACATATGAAAAATGTTTCAAAATCGAGATGTTTTTTTTGTAGAGCTTCGGCTGTGTGTCACCTTTAGCCCAGAGTAGTAACTATTACTACGCGGATGAAGTCGTGGGCAGGAGCTATAATCTATACACTAATATTATAAAGAGGTAAAGTTTGTGAGGTTGGAGGGGGTAATTAATATCTGGGGAGTCGGAGAAAAATTGTCGAACGAAAACGTTTCTTACGAACGCTGCCTTAATTATGAGATATATATAATTGAGTTCTAGAGAAAAGTTGTAGCTTGATAATGCCTATTACCGCCCAACGAAGTGGGCACGGGTCGGCTAGTAATCAATAAAGCAACTGTTTAATAGTTTGATATGATATAGTAGCTTAGGTAGTTGAAGCAGTCGGTAAAACAAATTGATATTTTTTAATATATAAAAATCTTGTGGCACGGTGTTTGTGGTCGAACTCCTCCGAAACAGTTGGACCGATTTTTATGAAATTTTAAATGTATATTTGGTAGGTATGAGAATAGATCGTAAAGTATATACTTCTAGGTGGTTAGGGGTCTCTATTCAGATTTTGTTTTTTAACTTCTTACTCAATTTGTTTTTCAAAAAAGAAAAATGGATAACAAAGAATAGTGCACTCTTAAATCGAGCATCGAGCGGGGCAGAGCGTCCAGCGTTTGATTTTTTTTTTTGGAACTGACTACGCAATTCAGCAAGCAAGGTCTTAACAGCTTCACCGGACTACACCAGCGTTTGAGTCAAACAGATGCATTAATACGTAGGTGTCCTGAGTGGAGCGCGAGCGGATCTCTCGGCCGCTCAACGCCCCGCCGAACGCATATTCACTTAGCCGTACACTAAAGTCATTTCAACCAACCAACTAGGTATATGTTTGAGTGTATCCTTGGATAATTGGCTTCATAATTGGAAACGGTGGGAGTCACTGTAATTAGGTTCTATGTTATTTAAGATTTTTGGACTTTAAAGATACAATTGGAACCGTTTTCACGCAGACGAAGTTGCGCAGTTCAGCTAGTATTATAATATATTATATGTATTGTATTGTCCTATAAATCTATATAAAGAGAATGGTATAGGTATAAACTATCGGGTAGATTTCGAATATTCATATAGGTTTAGATCTTAGACACCTGGTCCTTATCTAAAAACGTATCGCGATATCTTAATTTAGTAAATTTTCTTGCAGAGTACATATGCGGTAAGCGGTGTAGTGCGCATGCGTAGAAGTGGGAAGTAAACAGATAACACTGTTAACAAATTAATTTTATAAGGAAATTACATTTTGCTTTCAATTATTTTTCCCCTTGTACATATAATATTTTATTTAAATATTGTACAACGTAGATGACGTCATGGATATCGGCTAGACCTAACCCATATTACAAATGATAATGTGAGTTTGTTACGCATCTACGCCCTAACGACTCATCATCATGAAATTTAACATACACATTGTCAGAAAAGGATGTAGTACTATTAATTTAGAAAAAAATATACTGCTCCTGGGGTTAAACCTTTATTTACGCGAACGATGACGCGAGCAGAAGTTAGTATAACATATTTATGAAGTTGAAAGGCATAGTAAATAATATAGGTATTATAGATTTGTCAACATTTCTCTTCATCCTCTTTCATGCCAAACAATAAGGATCGCAACGTCACGATGATGCCATCAAGAGAAAACGATTTATCACATCGAAGGAGCCTTTAGGCATACGTCATTATTCATTTGTATTGTTGAAAAGCATGAAAACCACCCATTACGATTATTACAACGAACCATTTCACTCTGAGACCGCAATGCAATTAAGGCAGTATGATCGAAATTTATGACGTATTTCGGACTAAAAAGAATTAATTGGAATATTGCCAAATGGATTGGTCGTTTGAATAACAACGATATTATATAGCAAAGGTAGTTAAATTGCCAGGACTTTTCATGTGTCAGACGTTTTTAACGTTTTAAGTTAGTATGAGTATCACTACTTTGTTTTTACAAAATATGTGTCTTAATTTGATAGTCTTTTACCAAATATTATTTTTTTACTTTACCTAATATGTTATTACTTTTAACCTTTTAAAAAATTCATAAAATATTTGATACCACTCAATAATAAATTATGTTAGTTTGAAAATTCTAATGTAAAGTTTATTAACAATCTAGCTGTGCCCGCGACTCCGTCCGCGTGGAACTGTTAGGCGGATCCGTGTTTATCCTTAAAAACAATTAATACACACTTTTGCACTAAGTTTTTTTTTTATGTCATATGTGGCAAACGAAAAGGTGGGTCACCTGATGTTAAGTGATCACCACCGTCCATGGACACTAACAACACCAGAGGAGCCGCAAGTGCTTTGCCAACCTGTCTTAGGGGAGAGGTGGAGTAAGGGACGGGGGATGGGGAGGGGAGGTGTTCTTCCGGCGCTCTCACTGACCGAAGAACGAAACGCAACAATGCAAGCACTGTTACTTCACGTCGGTTTTCTATGAGAGGGTGGTACTACCCCGGGCGAGCCGACCCATTCATGCTGACACCAGTAATAGTTTCAGCGTGGCTCTACCACCACTCAAATATATTTATATATTTGAAAAATATATAGTTTTTACATTAACACAACTGACTCCCGAACTTTGTTTATTGTGTGGACAATGCCGTACTCCGCAAGGTTATAGTAATGTTTGTTTTTAAGTAAGAGAACTTTTTATTGAAGTAAACTAAATATGCATAGTCGCTTAATTGCACGTGACAAAACAGCGTCATATACTGAAATGCTGAATGCACTTTATGAACATAGTATTAAAGGATATAACAGAACGTAATGTAAAAAAAACAGCCACTAATAAAATCATCTGTATGTATAAAGTCCATTTACTTATCTACGTTTCTTTAGTACTTAAGTCGCGTCGCCATTACAATCACAATAACTTTTGATACAATGAACCGATTGTAATGAAACCAAGACTAAATGTTACTCAAGGATATGCTTTATGGTTTTATTTTGGTGAAGGTGAAGTTTTATTGTGAACGCAGTACTTTAGCAGTGATGCATGTTCATACATATACAAATAGGTAGATATTTCTAAAAATGATTGAAATATATTTTATTACTTAGTTCAAGATACCTGCAACATTTTTTTCATAGAAATCTAAAATGTACAGACACGTTAGATGTACATTATTATTATATGTATAGATCATTACATAGTATAAAACAAAGCCCCCACCGCGTCTGTCTGTTCGCGATAAACTTAAAGACTACTGAATGGATTTTCATGCGGTTGTCACCAGTGGATACAGTGATTCATAGGGAAGGTTTCTAGTATATAATTTGTCAAGATTTTTTTTATAGTCAAGGCGGTACAGCGTCTTCCGGGCCCGCTAGTGTAGAGATAAAATAATTATCGCCAGGTGGTAGCATCTGGAAATGTGTCTCCTTCGCGTAAGTTTTATAGAAAATTTTCATACCTCGACTTACATTTCATATCAAGTGTGATGCGCTGGATATTAAGTGTCAAAGTTATTTAATCTATAACTAGCCTTGAAATAGAACTTAAGATAATCCTATGTTAGTTAATGGTTATCTGCTTTCTCTGGTAACTGACGTGATTTTTTTAGTACTATAGATACGAGTAACTAGCAATATTCTAAACCGAAAATATCACTGATGAAACATAATATATGTACTTATATTCAAGTGTAGATAAATAATATAACACCGGATATTATCGGAAGTTGTTGTACGTAGAGTCGGAAATAAACCGACGGCCTAAAAATATAGATAGCATCGCTGGTTTAATTTCTGATAGAACACGTTTCAGGCACTTTTGTATCAATATTTTGAGCATATGATAGAATTTTGTCTTAACAACTTTTGCAATTATTAAACGTTTTATAATTACGTACAAAAATTGTCATTTATGGAATTTACTGCATTTATGTATGTATGTATGAATGTATGTATGTGTCATAGATATTTAAATGATATAGATCCATTTTTAGCGCTTTGTTTCTACAGTTTATGAAAGTCATAAGTTACAAAGTATTTTCACCATTGATATACAAAAACCCCAGATGCACACTTAACGTCTCACAGCCGACACAAATGTGTGCATAATTTTGGATTATGCAGTCATCTAAATAAAAATGAATCGCAAAATATGTTGCTAAGCGCAAAACTCGAAGACGGCTGGTCCAATTCGAGTAATTTTTAATTTGATTTATTCCTTTAATTCTGAGGAAGGTTGTTGTAGAGAGAAAAATTGGAAGAATTGCAAGGAAAAACCTAAATATCAGTTTTCTTTTTCTGTAATTGCGACCGCTAGTTCAAATTGTTATTAAAAACTTGAACGCATCCATAATTACGGTGGATTTAATTTATTTTTGAGTTGACTTATGTAATTTTACAATTTTACTGCAGTTCGCTTTAAAAATTTCGCTTTATCAATTTGTATTCCGCAAAAATGAACAGTCTCTATGCGGTAGCATAGTAAAATGATCCATATGTTCGTACGTATCTACTAAAAAGGTAGGCTAAGAAAAAAAATCATATTAAGGCGAAACGAAGTTTTGCGGGGGCAATAGTTTCAAATATTCTCACGTCGCTTGCGTCCTTGTAAAAACAACTTTAACTTATTCGGGTAAGGTTGAATTTGCAAAATCATAAGTTTTTCGCATATCTACAAATCACGTATACTGGAAAGTTTTTGCGGCCGGTTTTGAGCGCCACTTTTATTCGAGATTTTGCGTCTTGAGTTTATTATCTGTTAATGATTTTCACACTAATAACTCACACTTAACTTTTTCTGTGACGAAAAGCGGTGGGTGTAAACACTGTGTCGAGTAGAGTGTTAAAAACACCGGTTCCTGTCGAAGTTATGAAAAGTCGGACGCGATCAGTACTTGGATGTGTGACTGATTGGGAAAAACGAGTTATGCTGGCTTTTTGTTGTATTTTTCAAATTAAAATGCTTCCTTGTGAAAAATTTCACTTCTATCTTGTGTCTTTACGACACACCCTGTTCTTTCCTTTCGTTGCACGTAATTTTAAATCGGCGATATCTTTTGAGATATTTATTAAAATATGCTAAAGTTTTGATCTATATTAAACGACTGAAGTAACTTAAGTATTGAATTGGATAAGGATTAATAATATATTTTTATCAAAATGGCGTTCCAAATATTCGTTTTTTTAATCTAATATATAAAAATGATTACTGTGAGATAACCTTACGAGACAGATATATACTTACATAGTCTTTTTTATAAAATACGTCTGCCAACATTTGGTGTTTTGTTCTATCTCACATGGTTTAGCCAGCATATTCAACGTAAGCACCCAAAATCTCCTTTTTTTATATCATAGGAGGCAAACGGACAGGTGGGTCACCTGATGTTAAGTGATCACCACCGTCCATAGACACTTACAACACCAGGGGAGCCGCAAGTGCTTTGCCAACCTGTCTTAGGGGAGAGGTGGAGTAAGGGACGGGGGATGGGGAGGGGAGGTGTTCTTCCGGCGCTCTCACTGACCGAACGGAACGCAACAATGCAAGCACTGTTACTTCACGTCGGTTTTCTGTGAGAGGGTGGTACTACCCCGGGCGAGCCAACCCATTCATGCTGAAACCATTAATAGCTTCAGCGTAGCTCTAGCACCTTCTGATGCTTTCGTGAGAATACAACGATTGATTTACTATTGTATATATAAATGTAATAAATATGTACTATATACAGTTCAGGAAGAAATTACCCAAATTATAGTGAACACCGTATTAAAATTTGTTCTGTAGTTTAGAAGAAATAAGGTACCACATAGAACGACACGAAAAGCGCCTTTGTTTTATAATAGTTTTGTATATTTTAATCTTACGGTTGGCTTATAAGCTTATTACAGTGACTTCGTCGTTATTTTTTTTCGAACAGAATACGCTATTGACCTAGTAAGGTCTTAACAGCTACGGACTACTAAGGTGAGCGCTTAAGGCATTGATTTTATTTGACAACTAGCTCAAGGGTGCACGGCACACCTCGGCTTGGGCTGTTGCTTGATTCATGCCTCGTTTGTACGTTGTCATAGGAGTATCTTTCTGCAATAGTCAAAAATATAACATAAATATTCAAGATGAAAAGTAGCTCTACAGCTTAAACAAGGTCTCATACTACGTCTTTGTCAAATTTTATTGCCATCGGTTTAAAGTTCTCACCATGAAAAGGTAGCAAAGTCTGTTTGTTTTGTTCTGTAAATTAGCATCTTTAGAAAATATGTTACACTTCACCTTTTGGCTCCGTTTTCAATATTTGTCAATTTCTAATAACAAAAATTTGATAAATAGTAGTAAAATTGTTTTTCATTCGTTTACAAGTAAAAACGTAAAATGTGCTCTTATATTCTTATTCTTACTAATTATTAATTATAAAAGTGAATGGGAAATTGTTTATTTCTCATGCTTTCAAGCCTTAACTATTAAACCGAACATGATGAAAATTTGCATATGCTTTGTCTGTACTATTCCAAAGGACATCTAGAAATAAAGTACTGTTCCCGAGGTATAGGACTGTATTAACAAGAGCGGAGCCGCTAGCAAAAACTTGTATATATGTTTAATTTCGTTTATATATTTCGTTTGACCGCTTTTTATATTTTTTGAGGTGAAACTACTAATACGACTTTTTTTTTTCGAACTGACTACTCTATTGACCTAGTAAGGTCTTAACAGCTACGGACTACTAAGGTGAGCGCTTAAGGCATTGATTTTATTTGACAACTAGCTCAAGGGTGCACGGCACACCTCGGCTTGGGCTGTTGCTTGATTCATGCCTCGTTTGTACGTTGTCATAGGAGTATCTTTCTGCAATAGTCAAAAATATAACATAAATATTCAAGATGAAAAGTAGCTCTACAGCTTAAACAAGGTCTCATACTACGTCTTTGTCAAATTTTATTGCCATCGGTTTAAAGGTCTCACCATGAAAAGGTAGCAAAGTCTGTTTGTTTCGTTCTGTAAATTAGCATCTTTAGAAAATATGTTACACTTCACCTTTTGGCTCCGTTTTCAATATTTCTCAATTTCTAATAACAAAAATTTGATAAATAGTAGTAAAATTGTTTTTCATTCGTTTACAAGTAAAAACGTAAAATGTGCTCTTATATTCTTATTCTTACTAATTTTATAAATGTGAATGGGAAATTGTTTATTTCTCATGCTTTCAAGCCTTAACTATTAAACCTAACATGATGAAAATTTGCATATGTTTTGTCTGTACTATTCCAAAGGACATCTAGAAGTAAAGTACTGTTCCCGAGGTATAGGTCAAGACTGTATTAACAAGAGCGGAGCCGCTAGCAAAAACTTGTATATATATTTAATTTCGTTTATATATTCCGTTTGACCGCTTTTTATATTTTTTGAAGTGAATCTACTAATACGACTTTTTTTTTTCGAACTGACTACGCTATTGACCTAGTGAGGTCTTAACAGCTTCACCGGACTACTAAGGCGAGCGCTTAAGGCACTCAGCCGATTTTGTTTGGGCAACCAGCTCAAGGGTGCACGGCACACCTCGGCTTGGCTGTTGCCTGTTTCATGCAGTTTGCGACCTATCTGAGCTAACCTTAGTTAAACTACACTATTCTTATATATATGACTTGTTGAAGCATATATGTGTACCAAGCATACATATCTCAACAACTCTTATGTGTATTTTGTATCGGAAAATTTCTAAACTATTTCAGTTCTATAAGGGAAAAAAAATTTAACCCTTACACTTTTTTGTGTAAGCGTGTATACGTACACGTGTGTGGAGGTGATATGTGTAGTGTTGTTGCAGTGATGTAAATTTTTGTGTCACTGTATCGCGCGAGCAGCGCACTCAAGGGCTCCACGCCGAGGAAACGGACCTAGGTTTTAGTCGCTGCCGAGGGGGGTTTACTCTGGTGTGCGGGACAAATTTACCCCCAGACCACGGCGGCGTGATCTGTGGTTACGCGGGCGTGGGCGTGAACACACTCTGTTTGAAGAGACAGACTGGTACTGATCGTTCGCTGACGCTATTATATCAGGAGGGTCGGTGAAAATATGTCGCGGACGTCTTTTATAACGCGCAGCGTTAGGTACGGGTTCATACTTTGCGGCGGATACCACTAACGGACTGGGATGATTCGCGGCTTTTTCGAAATGACTACTAGTGAGTGATTTTATGTACGCCCAGATAGAAGGCATCTCCAGGTCACGTACCATGGGGCACCGGTGATTTTACGTAGGGCACGGTGCTGGAGAACTTGCAATCTCCGAATGCGTTTTTGCGCATGTGCAAAGACAGGACAGCTATACGTCATAATAGAACGGATACACGTTTTGTACAAGGTGAGCTTGTTTGTGTCTGAGGCACATTACTCTTACTGCAAAGCAACGGATGGAGGCGACCTAAGGCCATAGCTTTGTTCCGCACTCTATCAATGTGTGCTCCCAACAAGGTTGCGTTAAACGTTTAACGCTACCATAGAGGGGGTATGAAAGCTCTGTTACGTTAAACGTTCAACGCTCCTGGGGAGGGGGAATAGAAAGAGACAGAGCGAGAAAAATAATCAAACATTTCGTATCTTACTTTAGTTATCATAATCCCATTTGTAAATGTTATAGATTTGGATATTTCTCCACTCGAAAATGATAATTAAAAGATGCGATCAATAGTGAATTGTAAGCAATGGTAATAAAGTTTGTCTTAAAAAGAAACAATATGATTTCACTAAATATCTCCCCCTTCCTATCTTCATTTCCACGTTACGACGTTTCACTACTTCCGCGTGGAGGGACTCCACGCACTATTTTTTTATTTGTAACATTATCTAAATAGATCTTAGCTATAGTTAGTTCCGATAGATGGCGCTGTTGGGGAGATCGATATTTATTCCAACCATCATTTTTATTTCTCATATAAAAAAAAGTATAATCTCAAACTTCCCAACATGCGATAGGTCAGTACATACGAACAATAGAAAAATGTTTTTATTTTTTTATTTATTTATTTTATTTATTTTACAGAGTTCATAGGTACATTATTAAGTAACGAGAAATGAATGAAAAATTAAATATAAATAGAATCATGGTGAATTGTAAGCAATGTTAATAAAGTTTATCATAAAGAAACAATATGATTTCACTAAAAATCAATTTCTACCCCCTTCCTATTTTCATTTCCACATTACGAAGTTTCACTACTTCCGCGTGGAGGGATTTCTATTTATAACATTATCTAAATAGATCTTAGTTATAGTTAGTTCCGGTAGATGGCGCTGTTGGGGAGATCGTGATTTATTCCAACCATAATTTTTATTGCTCTTATAAAAAAAGTATTATCTTAAGCTTCCCAACATGCGACAGGACAGAACAAACGAACAATAGAAAAATGTTTTTATTTATACAGAGTTCATAGGTACATTATTAAGTAACGAAAAATGAATGAAAAATTAAATATAAATAGAATCTATACATTGACCACTTGTATGGATATTATGTAGATTTTTAATTAGTGCAGTTTTAATTACTTTCACCCGCAAATAGTATAAATACGGGCCGTGAGTAGGGTTGTCAACATCGGGACTCAGATTTTCAGTAAATATACTATTCAAATGCGGGTGGGGCTGTAAAGAGTGTTATGTAGGAACTTTTTTCTTATATATGGAATATAATATTTGAAGAAACACTGGAAGATTAGTTAATAGAGTTAGAAAATTTAAGTACAGATACGGGCCCTTACAGCGACCACGACCTACGTCATGAAAAATAATACCAAAATATCAATTTCAGTCTTTTATACGTAACCGACTTAAAACTTGCCTTTTTATTGTGAACGCAGTACTTTAGCAGCGAGGCGTGTCCATACAAACAACCAGACAGACAGACATTTCTAAAAACGGTTGAAATTTATTTGATTACTAGTCACCTGAAACAATATTTTTTAATAAAAATCTAAAAAATACGTTATATTTATATTCTTATTATATCTATAGAAGATATATTTTTTAATTATTCAGTGAGTGGTTTATCTTATTACGAGTATGAAATATAAGATTTGAAGAAACACTGGAAGATTAGTTAATAGAGTTAGAAAATTTAAGTACAGATACGGGCCCTTACAGCGACCACGACAGACGTCATGAAAAATAATACCAAATTATCAATTTCAGTCTTTTATACGTAACAGACTTAAACCTTGCCTTTTTATTGTGAACGTAGTACTTTAGCAGCGAGGCGTGTCCATACAAACAACCAGACAGACAGACATTTCTAAAAACGGTTGAAATTGATTTTATCACTAGTCACCTGAAACATTTTTTTTTAATAAAAATCTAAAAATTTCGTTATATTTATATTCTTATTATATCTAAA
>MU159501.1:71084-89522 GCA_015888305.1 Antheraea pernyi | reverse complement strand
ACGCAGCGGAAGCTCTGAAAAGGAAAAAAATACCTCGATTTTGCAACATTATTCATTGCTGCTCCGCTCCTGTGGGTCTTAGCGTGATAATATATAGCCTATAACCTTCCCTGATAAATGAGCTATATAACACTGAAAGAATTTTCCAAATCGGACCAGTAGTTCCTGAGATTACCCCTTACAACGTCACAAACTCACAAACTCTACCTCTTTATAATATTAGTATAGACTAAGTTATGGTTTTCTCAATGTTCTTCTTGTAACGGTTGGTTTAGTGGTTTTAGCAGTCGCCTCCCTCCTACCACTGTATTGATTATTATGGTTTCAAATCCCACACAGGATAATTACCTGATGTTACATCCACAAGCACCTGTTATTCGAATTTGTATAAGTTCTGTGTTATTTGTATATTCGTAAAGTCTTCCGTGGGACAGGGTTTTATTCTTAATGCTGGAAGTGCCTTCTTTTAAAAAGATAACTAAGGTTTGTAGAACCCAAAACTGATTTAAATCGGTACCGCATCTAGATGTTGTGTTACTCAACTCTACTCGTTTTACACACTGAGATACTGGATTGCAAACTACTTGACAGTACGAACGTATACGAAATTCATATTACGCGTAATATATAACCTAGTATTTTAACAGTGATGTCTGCACAAACAAACAGACAGGCATTTTTTTTTAAATAGTAGCACGGCAAAATGACTGCACTATGTCTGATGGTAAGCACAGTACAATCCAAAAACATTGGTGACCACCGAGTGACACACTATCCGTCACCGGTCGCCGCTGTCATGCCGGCCTTCGAAAAGCTGGATATGCAACTGAAAGAATTTTCCAAATCGGACCAGTAGTTCCTGAGATTACCCCTTTCAACGTCACAAACTCACAATCTCTACCTCTTTATAATATTAGTATAGACTAAGTTTATGGTTTCCTCAATGTTCTTCTCGTAACGGATGGTTTAGTGGTTTTAGCGGTCGCCTCCCTCCTACCACCGTATTGAGTATTGTGGTTTCAAATCCCAAACAGGATAATTACCTGATGTTACATCCACAAGCACCTGTTATTCGAATTTGTATAAGTTCTGTGTTATTTGTATATTCGTAAAGTCTTCCATGGTACAGGGTTTTATTCTTAATGCTGGAAGTGCCTTCTTTTAAAAAGATAACTAAGGTTTATAGTACCATAACTTACTTAAATCGGTACCAAATCTCGATGTTGTGTTACTCAACTCTACTCATTTTACACACTGACATACTGCATTGGAAACTACTTGACAGTACGAACGTATACGAAATTCATATTACGCGTAATATATAACCTAGTATTTTAACAGTGATGTCTGCACAAACAAACAGACAGGCATTTTTTTTAAATAGTAGCACGGCAAAATGACTGCACTATGTCTGATGGTAAGCACAGTACAATCCAAAAACATTGGTGACCACCGAGTGACACACTATCCGTCACCGGTCGCCGCTGTCATGCCGGCCTTCGAAAAGCTGGATATGCACAGGCTGGTCCCGAAATGCGACCCGCAAAAGCGAATCACTATGACGGGTTTTTTCGCCATAGACATGGTGGTTGCGACCCAGTCAGGCTGTAAAACCCTACCACCCCGCTTTCGCCATTGCTTCGTTCGTTATTCAGCAGGGTGCACCACGTGCAGGTGAGGTTGGCGTGGCTGTCTCAAGTCTTAGATGTTATTTGACACCCCTTACACTCCAAAAAGATAAAGAATGCTAAAGCTAAAGAAGCTAAAGATGGATGAAATGTATCCATTATTTATTCATAAACACCGGTAACAGGGCTAAAGCTAAAGAAGCTAAAGATGGTTGAAATGTATCCATTATTTATTCATAAAGACAAGTTAGATTCACATTCTTATTATATGTGTAGATTAAAGTCTTAAGAGACCCTGATTTTTCAAATTTCATAAATTCTACGCGTTAATTATATTCTTGTCAATGATCAATTAGTAGGGTAGACTGGGTACGGTTGAAACGGTGGACGGTTGAAACAAAGCGAATATCCCGTGAACAATGCGTGATAAGGTTAGGGGTAGGTATAATTTTGTATGGTACCTACTTCAAATCAATTTAAAAGACAATCCACTACAACATCAACAGATAACCATCAGTATATGTGGCGGATAGTGGTTACCATTTCAAAAAGAAACATTAATTTAATGTGTCAATTAAGCGATAAATATAGACGTATATTGTTCCCCGAGGAAATTGTAATAGAATTAAAAATATGTGGTAGTTTATTATCTGTTTATGACAAACTGGGTTTGCTATCGGTAAGAACAATGAACCACAGCCGGGCGTTATGCCAAATCGGTTCAAGCAGGAATTCACAAATGGCGGAATGCAACCAACTAGATTTGTTTGTGCGAACAATGCTTTGCTGAACAGTAATGCATTCAGGCGGACCTGACAATGGAAAAATATGGCTCCCAAAACATTTTTTGCATATCGTATTACGGTAATTGTACAATTATTTTGATAAAATTACGAAGTTATCTTGGTTATTATTTCCTAAAATGGTAAAAGCAAAAAAATTGCCTAAGTACCGTATTTATAGTTATTAATTACCGTAAAATTATTCGAAACAGTTAGTATAAACATAATAACGTGATATAAATACTACATTATGTATTTAATTTAATCCAGTGGGTCAGTCCCGTCTTGGCTTAGCGTGATAACATCTTCGGCCACATAGCCACTTGCGTTTGTGGCTGGACAAACTTAATCCTTTCTATCCTTTCCCTCCATTTTAAAATACCTACGTAAAACAACGCACTCACTCGGAACTAGCGACACCTGTCAAATAAAACACTGCCGCGCTTAAATCTAAAGTTCGCCTTGAACTTAAAACTGAGATTAAAGAGAAGAAAATGAATCAACATAGGCGACGATCTAGCATGTCCAACTATCCTATTATCCCTTACCCTTGTTAAACTCAAACAGTGGTAATACGCCAGATTTGTAAGGTTTATACGCTAATAAAACAATGCTAAGCGTTATTTTAAAAACAGGATTATTAAATCGATCGAGATTGTTGAAAGAATTTAATTATATCTTGCCGATCATCCAAGATTCAGTAATAAAATAGAAGCACGGAGCGTGGCTCCTCGAAATTTTTATCCTTTATATAAACTCTCGCCATCTAAATAAATAGTTACTGAAGATTAAATTAAGAGTATAATGTCTTTCTCCAGTTAATTATTCGTGTTAATGAAAGTTGAAGTTTAACTTTTATTTTGTAAGCGGTTGCTTGATTTATGTCGCATTTCAAAGAATGCTTAAACATTTTTGTTAGGTTTATCTCTGTTTTTTTTTAAATATACGCAAAAGTTTAAAAGTCAGTTGTACAAAAAATGAAATTTTAGTTAGTCTTAAGTCTAATTTATCTGTCAAACTATAATGTACATTAAGTCTTAAATTTGGTTTAAAGATATATGTCAGATCTATGTTTGCATCTCTGCTATTGTGTAAATTTAATATAATGCATCTTTTATTCTTCGATATTAATTAAATACAATTTATTAAAAATAATATAATATTAGTTAGTCTTAAGTCTAATTTATCTGTCAAACTATAATGTACATTAAGTCTTAAATTTGGTTTAATCTATATCTAGGTCTATGTTTGCATCTCTGCTATTATGTAAATCTAATATAATGCATCTATTACTGTCTTCGATATTAATTAAATACAATTTACAAAAAAAAAAAACAAATACCTGTAGCTGAGTGATCATATTTATATTCAAATGAAACCTGACTCTAAAGTATAGCAAGTTAACGAAATATTTGATATAACCAATTATATCTACATTTCAGATGAAAATAAATGAGTACACTTCAAACTCATTATACCTTTAAAGGATTTTCATGCGGTTTTCACCAGTAGATAAAGTTATTCATGAGAAACGTTTTGGTATATCATTTGTCAAGGATTTTTTTATAATCAGAACGGGACAACGTCTGCCGGACCCGCTAGTATTTGATATAACCAATTATATGTACACTTCAGATGTATACAAATGAGTACACTTCAAACTCATTATACGTTTAAGCTGTTTTCTTTTATCAATAGGTCAAGCTTGAGAACCTTTAGAAATATTTTGCAACTTACAATCTCCAAAACTAAATTCCGACTGTGAATATAAAATTATTAACACCAGTAATGAATTTTTCACAAACGAGGTTCAAGTTTAAATAAAACATACAATACTTGCCTGCAAAAAGGTTTATTATACGGAATATAAACGAACTCGTAAAAGGATTAATTAGTGCGCATGTAAAACGCCTGGTATTCGCTGTTGCAGACTATTTCCTTGCTATCGGTATAGCATTATAAACATTATCCAGACATTTTAATAGTATACTCCGTTCTAGAATTGATTATCGCCATATACTTGTTCACAAACAAGCCAGGTCATTAAAAATATCTCAATAATAATATACATTAGTTAGTTCATCTATTGGGCCGTGGACGCTCCGGCGCGGAATATTGTGGATTATAACTTAAAAATGGCCATAAAGGATCAAAATGTAACCGCCATAAAGGCATAACATAAGCCATAACCTCATTAAAAATCCATCCTAAAGTAGCTAATAGTTATGTAAAATAATAATAATAAATAAAAAATCCAAATAGTTGCTTACAGAAACAACGATTTTCGACCAAGTGTCTGCTTAAAAAAAAAGAAAAAAAAATTGATTGATGATTGTAATGATTTGTGTGCCAAACGTCAGCAAATTGACAAAGATGTGACAGTAGTAAGAATGGCTCAGTCTTTAGCATATGCGGATACTGCGTTAATTGACGTAGGTTCGAACTCTTTCGACCGGAGTACCGGAGTTTTTGGTGTACGGAAATATGATAAAACCACAATGGTGAAGGTGGAGAAGATGAAGCTAGGTAATAGTGTTTTTTTGAGGCCCATCTGACTACATACCACCCTAGAGTTAAAGATCTGCCTTCAAACACCAGTAGGTATGTTCGGGCGATAGCACTTGAGTGCCAGCCCCCCTGTAGGTTTAGATTTACCATTCTAGACATCATTATTATTTACCATTACGTGAGATTATGGTCAGGCACTAAAATCTATACAGTATAGAACAGTGAATTCATTTGATGATACATTGTTACTGTCACCTATAAATAACTGCAACTTCAAGAGTATAACGTTATGTTACTTTTTTTAAAGCCATATTAGTTGTATTCGCAAAGAGTTCATTTGGAGTTGACAATATAAAGGGAGGGAGGGGTGTTACTTATATTAGAGAGCTTATTTTAGTCCTTTTTTTAGAGATCCCATGTCATAGCCACGGGGAGAACCTGTCTTGGGTAACCAATTCCACAAACCTAGAGGAATAGTTTTACAGAACCTTAGCATTGTTTTGATTCGATTAAAGTTTGTGGTAATGAGAAACCGACTAGAGTGAAAGTTGCTAGTTTGTAAAGTGATTTTGATGAGAGCCCAGGATTGAAAAGTTACTCGAAGTATCTCCCATTTTACATGCGATAGAAAACACATGGAGACCCTATGTCTTTGCGAAGCTCTTAGGGAACAGTATGTGGAGTTGTAGAGCACAAACTGATACCTCATTGTGAAGTAATCCTCAAATCGGTTATGGATTTCAGTCTGAGTTTGCTATCCCAATTATTCCACCTTTGTACATCGTGAGATAATTTACAAATATGTAACCTACTAATTTAACGATATGTTGCGTAATTTGACAGACAGAATTGTTTTTTCTAGCAGTCATCCAGTGGTCAATATTCGACCATCCGGTGAAGCTGTTAAGACTGTGTTAGGTCAATAGCGTAGTCAGTTAGAAAAAAAAACATCTTTAGATAATTTACAAATATGTAACCTACTAATTTAACGATATGTTCTGTAATTTGACAGACATAATTATGTTTGCTAGCAGTCGTCCAATGATCAATATTCGAACATCCGGTGAAGCTTTTAAGACCTAGGTAGGTCAATAGCATAGTTACTTAGAAAAAAAAAACATCTTGAGATAATTTACAAATATGTAACCTACTAATTTAACGATATGTCATGTAATTTGACAGATAGAATTATTTTTGCTAGCAGTCGTCCAATGGTCAATATTCGACCATCAGGTGAAGCTGCTAAGACCTTGCTAGGTCAATAGCGTAGTCAGTTAGAAAAAAAAATATCTTGAGATAATTTACAAATATATAACCTACAAATTTAACGATATGTTGTGTAATTTGACAGACAGAATTATTTTTGCTAGCAGTCGTCCAATGGTCAATATTCGACCATCAGATGAAGCTGTTAAGACCTTGCTAGGTCAATTGCGTAGTCAGAAAAAAAACATCGTGAGTTAATTTACAAATATGTAACCTACTAATTTAACGATATGTTGTGTAATTTGACAGACAGAATTATTTTTGCTAGCAGTCGTCCAATGGTCAATATTCGACCATCAGGTGAAGCTCTTAAGACCTAGCTAGGTCAATAGCATAGTTAGTTAGAAAAAAAAAATACTTTGTGAGATAATTTACAAATATGTAACCTACTAATTTAACGATATGTTGGATAATTGACAGACAGAATTATTTTTGCTAGCAGTCGTCCAATGGTCAATATTCGACCATCAGGTGAAGCTATAAAGACCTTGGTAGGTCAATAGCGTAATCAGTTAGAAAAAAAAAATCGTCTTGAGATAATTTACAAATATGTAACCTACTAATTTACCGCTATGTTCTGTAATTTGACAGACCGAATTATTTTTGCTAGCAGTCGTCCAATGGTCAATATTCGACAATAATTTTTGTTTTTTAAGTTTCAAGATTATTATCTTATTTTTTTCCCCAAAAAGTGAGATATTATTCTAAACGGTAAACACTGAATTGAATATTATTTTAATATTGTAGATGTAAGAAGCTTGAAGTATAATGATTAAAGATTTATTCACTCGTCGATGGTATGGAAAAAAATTGTTCCTATCTTTTTTTATTAATCCTTATGATAGCCGATAAGCAAAAATAAAATAAATAAAGAAAATCTATTTTATCCTAGCGTTTTTATATTTGATTTATTTTTTAACCACAGTTATTTTTTTCCAATGTTTCCAATGTTTGTAGAGCAGTGTCAAGTGAATAATTCGTTCTAACGATCTAGATGATTATTTATTTTAATAATGATTGATAAGATTACCTACTTATGCGTATTTTTTGCAGGATAGAATTTACTAATAATATCATGTTATTATAATATTTCTTTGCAGTTACTGTGAATGATCAAAGAAGACTGAAAGGTCTTTAAAAGAGCGACCAATTAAGGTCCGTCCATTGTGATCGCTACTTAAGCATTCTCATCTGGTACAAAGCTATTCGTCGTGAAATTTGTACCTACGAACTTGAGTATATGGCGTCCTCATGATACATTGAAACTGACTATATGTCTGTATTAGAAAAAATAATTTTCGTATAAGTTCATAGCTTTAGAAATTCGGCTCGTGTTTTAATTGGTAATTGATAATAATATTTTACTAAAATTTATGTAGATTTGATACCGATAAGAATAATTTTCGTTATAACTTTTTATTGTAATATTTTTACCATTAGCGTTTTTTTAATATAAGACCAATGTTTTAAACTCTGGGATCTTGATATAAAATACCACATGGTGCTCCCAGTAAAAGAATCATGCTTAGATATTTACACAACAAAACTTTCCATTAAAAGATAGACCACTTGTGCCTGCATTTCGCTCGCAAAACTTATAAAATAATATAATTGTTCAGGTCTTTTTCTTTTTATTAATTTGTATAAATAATAAATGGCTTATTTTATAACTGAAGGTTAATTGTATTTAATCATCGTTATTTCCAGTTATTTATTTATTTGATAATATTGCTAACAGAAACAATGAAAACAAATTGGATCCAGGAAATTAATGGAATCGATTAAGTTTTGAAAGTCGCACTTACTTTTGATATCTATATCTAAACATATAATAGGAATGGAAATGTAAATGGCTTATCTTATAACTGAAGTTTAATTGTACTTAATCATCATTATATCCAATTGTTTATTTATTTGATAATATTGCTAACAGAAACAATGAAAACAAAATGGATCCAGGAAATTATTGAAATCGATAAAGTTTTGAAAGTCACACTTACTTTCATTTGTTTGGTTGGTAGCCTATTTGTTTGGTTGAACGCGCTAATCTCAGAAAGTACTGGTCCGATTTGAAAAATTCAGTATTAGGTAGCTTATTTATCGAGGAAGGCTATATATCATCACGCTAAGACCAATAGGAGCGGAGCACCAATGAAGAATGTTTCAAAATTGGGGCTTTTTTTCCTTTTGAGAGTTTCCGCTGCCTGTTAGCGTTAGCCCAAAGTAACTATTCCACGCGAACGAAGTCGCGGACAGAAGCTTGTGTCATATAAAAGGGGTCACTACGATTTAGATATAAAATTTTGGATTTACAGTATTGCCATTATTAAACAAATTGTATGTTAAGCAAATGTCTCTCGAATTATATTTGTCAGTATTTTACTATATAAGTTTAGGTACATATATAAGTTTTTACGGTGGTAGAGCCACGCTGAATCTACGGTTTCAGCAAGAATGGGTCGGCTCGTCCGGGGTAGTACCACCCTCTCATAGAAAACCGACGTGAAGTAACGGTGCTTGCATTGTTGTGTTTCGTTCGGTCAGTGAGAGCGCCGGAGGCCCACCTCCCTCCCCTCCCCTCTCCTCTCCCCCTTTCCTCCAAACAGGCTGGTAACGTTACGGTGGTAGAGCCACGCTGAAGCTTTCCTTTCGAGAGCTTCCGCTGCGTGTTCCGCTAGTCTCATATAAAATGGGTCACTACGATTTAAATACAAAATTTTGGATTTACAGTATTGCCGTTATTAAACAAATTGTATGTTAAGCAAATGTCACTCGAATTATATTTGCCAGTATTTTACTATATAAGTTTAAGTGCAATATAACCACTGAAATTTCTGGTAATTGTTTTTATCGATCTAATGTATTTTAAAGCTTATTCGTTATACCGTATATTATAGATATCTTCCCGATGAGTTTCGCCAAGCGCGAAATTCGCGCTGAGCATCACAGGGTTTGGCAGGCTAGGTATGAAAACTCTCTTCAGGGTAGATACACCATTACGCGTCTACCCAAATTGGAGGATATTACAAAATTACGAACATGTATTGGACTTTCATTCCATATGACACAAATGTTAACTGAACACGGGTATTGTAAGCAATATCTTAATCTCATTAAGATTATTGACGATTGTCTATGGACAATGGTGATCACTTAACATCAGGTGACCCACCTATTCGTTTGTGTGCTATGACATAAAAAATAAAAAAAGGTACACACAATAATACCACTGAAATTACTGGTAGTTGTTTTTATCGATCTAATGTATTTTAAACCTTATTCGTTACACCGTATATTACAAAATGTAACAAAATATATACTAAAACCTGATTGTACAATAAATACACCTATATATAAAAGGTATAAAAATAATCACCTAAGTTAGTTGATTGGTTTTAGCATAATGAGCACACTAACATATCAATAGACAAATAGACGTGGCCTTTTATGATATGTAAGAGTACACGTTCTGTATTTCCTAATAGATTTCATAATGTTTCTTTTGAAATATTGTATGTCCATTCGATATATTGGGCTTGATGGAGAAGGAGTCTGCAACTAAATCGTTTGATAATTTTGCTAAGCATGTGATCTTAAGACATTTAACAGACCTTGAAATTACCACGACTCTATGACTTGTATCTATATAAGGACTAAGAAATATTGGTAACTTTAATATTATGCTGATGCAACACGTCAAGGGAGTGTGTGAATGTGAATTGTATCAAATTGCGATCACTCCTCTCTCCCTTCATATTGGCCAATTTCAATTGACCTCTGTGCGAAACAAACAAGTTTGAAAAAAAAACCCCTTATATTACAGAATATAACAAAATATATACTAAAACCTGATTATACAATACACCTATGGTATAAAAAGAATCACGTATATTAGTTGACTGGTTTTAGCGTAATGAGCACACTAACATATCAATAGACAAACAGACGTGGCCTTTTATAATATGTAAGAGTACACGTTCTTTATTTCCTAATAGATTTCATAATGATTCTTCTAAAATATTGAATCTACAGAAGCTAAGAACTATAAATTCATAGTGGAATAAAATAAAGCCACTGTGAGGAGTTATGCCGTCTCCTACGCCATTTGTCTCCATATACTTAACATGCATCACTTTCAGCTATGTGGGAAAAGGTGAAGATATATGATTATCTTTAAAAGAATATTCCTTAGCCTATAAAACTGATGAAATTCGAATAAAAGACAAGTCTTTCCAAGGATAATATTAATAAGAGTTATTTTGCATAAGCTCGATAGACGAAGTAACTGGTAATCAACAGTATAACATTTAATTAATTGTGAACGCAGAGAAAACGCTGGCATAAATAAAAAATAAAAATAAACTGGAAAAAATTGAGTTTGTTACGATTTCACGTTTTAATTATTCGATCGATTATAAATAATTAAATAAAAAAAATATTTTTTGTATTATGAATAGGACTTAGGGTATTTTTTTTAAATATACTGGTCCCAGGGGAGAGGTTAAGTCTACGTTAACGCAGGCGAAGGTGCGAGCGAAAGTTAGTTATTGTATAAGTATAGTAAAAAGATATTTTAGTACATTATGCATTGATATACAAAAATCCTCGATGCACACTTAACGTCTCACAGATGGCACACAAAAATGAGTGCATAATTTTGGATTATGCACCCATTTCAAATAGTCTCACGACGCTTGTGTCCTTGTAAAAACAACTTTAAATCATTCAGGTAAGGTTGAATTTTCAAAATCATAAGTTTTTCGCATAACTGTAACCACGCATGTATTTGGGGAGTTTTTGCGGCCGGTTTTGAGGGCTACTTTTATTCGAGACTGTGCGTCTTGGTTTTTTATACGTCAATGAAGTTATGTCATTGTTTCTTCGTTATGGTTTTGTTTAAATGATTTTTAAGTTTGACTAAAGTTATAAGCGTAACGAGCCTAACGATGCAATATACAAAGAAATAATGGTGTACAAAACTCAGGACTAAATTTCGGTTGACTCATTGTTTACTAAACGCTTTCTAAAGAATGAACATAATAACAACGAATTCGAAAAAGTTTGGATTTTCTGGATAAACCTATTTATTTAGTTAGTTATAGGCCTTTTCATCTCTAGCAGATGATTCAAGTAGCATTCTGGCGGCACTTTCGTAGGTGGCTGACAAGACCGATCCGGGAACGAATCGCTTAGCCGCAAACCAATTTAAACCTATTACATAAACGCGAATGTGAGTTTGTTAAGCTTTCACGTCTCAAATACTCAAGGTCAAATGTACATTAAGGAAATCGAAGCCAGGAGCAAAATCTAGTATTAAACACTTCCATATTATTCAATATATAAAACCGATAATCATCAATCTGTAAGTGTAGGTTGTATATATGTAATAAAGTGTTGTAGGTCTTCAGTTTAGCTTACTCCTTTTTATTACTCTTATTGTATTATCGTTGTTGAATGTTCCTATATCGATGTTTTTTTTTCTTCTTATCTGCAGACTCTCGGCCCGCACCATTTTTTTGCTATTGTTTTATTTTATGTGTAAGTTAAAAATCGTATGTGTGATCATCTATTGGGTAGTTTTTTATTTTTTTTATTTATTTATTTAACTATTTTAGACGTTATTGCCTTTATGGCGGTTTCATTCCGGTCCCTATATCTATGTTTGTAAATAAATAAATCCTAATACATAGGGGTTAAAAAAGGCTGTAGAGCTGTGATGAAAATAGGTTTTCATCAATACACGTGAGTAATGACCTCTCCAAATAGCCTTTGGACATGATAAATTTCTTTATAATTCTTACGTGAGTTCTATTAACAGTTCAATCGTTCGATTTCACTATTTCGCGAGGAAGTAGTAAATATATTGACAAATAAATACATAATTAGGAAAAAATACTTATTACATTATTTAAATGTGCACTTTGAAACGGTGTTTATTCGTACTGACTACACTATGGGCCTGACATGCCCTTACAGCTTCACCGGACTACAATTAAAAAGGCTGTTTTATATTATACTAGAATCGACTGTGACTTCTTTCGCCTTAATTACAATATGAAATTCAACTATAATAAAGTATAGTCTATGTCATCCAGACATAATGTAGTTCTCTATTCGTGGAATAGTTTTAAGAATCGGACTTCGAGATTATTTCCTACATACAGAAAAAAAACCTTTTCATACTAATGTATAGTATTACCGTACGAAAATACATTTAAATATTGTTATATTACACGAAGAATAAATATATACACTTTTTTTATATCATAGGAGGCAAACGGACAGGTGTGTCACCTGATGTTAAGTGATCATCACCGTCCATAGACACTTGCAACACCAGGGGAATCGCAAGTACGTTGCCAACCTGTCTTGAGGAGAGGGGGAGTTAGGGAACGGGGAATGGAGGGAAGGTGGGTTATCCGGCGGTCTCACTGACCGAACGAAACGCAACAATGCAAGTACTGTTACTTCACGTGAGTTTTCTGTGGGGTGGTATTACCCCGATCGAGCCGACCCATTCATGCTGAAACCATTAATAGCTTCAGAGTAGCTCTACCACCTACAGAACTTCCTTTTACTTTGCTCAAAGATATTCTAAAATCATGATAAATTTTACAATATTAATTGAAAACGATGATATAAACATTTTAAAGAGAACTTGCTATAATTATTTTTTTTTAGTTTTTACACACATGAGAAATTTGTGTATGTATAAAATGCCAAATTGCAAACAAGCTTTCTCCAGCGACATCGCTCGAGTTATTGGAGTTTTGAACTATCAGTGCAGTTCTTAACTTTTAGGTAAAGGTCTCTTACATCCTTTATTGTACCTCTGAAAATGGGTATGCAAAATATCATGATGTTTGGTTAAGTAGTTAAGGTGTGAAAACGTAACAAACTCGCATTCGGATTTAAGAAGTTAGTTAAGATTAAGTTGCTTTCCGGGCATCGATAGGTCTGAAATTTAGTATGAAGCGATGATATTAAAGATTACAATCATGGAATGACTTTATACTAAACCGCGTGTATGACAAAAAATGTCCCCTTGCAATTGTCTTGGACTGTATTATTAAAAAAGTTCAGTAATATCATTTTGCTCAATGGCGATAAAGCGTCCTGTACCTAAAGCTTACGCCAACGAAAAAATCATGAAAAAAAAACAAATCGTACGCGGAGATGATCGCCTAAATATTTAGGGTGCGTACGATTCGTGAACGATATTAAATTCTTTCCAGAGACGCGGTATGCTTATTCAATATACTTCTTTCGGTGACAAATATATTAGAAATTGTTTTTATGTCTATCGATTCTTGTTCTACAGCATGTACCGTAGTTTAATTATTATTTAGGTATCTCTTGCAATATGGTTGTTATTTATTTGACCTGTTATATACCATTTGTTATATGGATCTGAATGCTGGGCTACGATAGCCAGGGATGAGAGAACAATACATATGGCAGAGATATTAATGTTAATATGGATATGTGGTGTAACTAGAATGGATAAGATTAAGAATCACTATATCAGAGGAAGTTTAAATATGTGAATATATGGTACAGAAGTTGAGGAGTAATAAATAGGTTAGCGTGGCACGGGTATGTTATGATTAGATATAAAAATCATGTAACTGGAAAAGTTTTGAGTTTGAAGGAGGACGGATATAGGAGTAGAAGAAGACCCAGAAAGGTATGGATGGATTGTGTGAAATATATGTGTATAAATAGGTACGAATATTGAGATATCGGAACAGGACAGATTGGAAAAGGAAAACCTGTTGTGCACACCCTACTTAGGTGGGATAAGGTAATAAGAAGATAATGTTTATTATTAGTTTAGTGTTTATATGTATTTGCATTTGCATTTTATCACAATCTCACCTCATTTTTTTGCTATTGTTTTATTTTATGTGTAAGTTAAAAATCGTATGTGTGATCATCTATTGGGTAGTTTTTTATTTTTTTTATTTATTTATTTAACTATTTTAGACGTTATTGCCTTTATGGCGGTTTCATTCCGGTCCCTATATCTATGTTTGTAAATAAATAAATCCTAATACATAGGGGTTAAAAAAGGCTGTAGAGCTGTGATGAAAATAGGTTTTCATCAATACACGTGAGTAATGACCTCTCCAAATAGCCTTTGGACATGATAAATTTCTTTATAATTCTTACGTGAGTTCTATTAACAGTTCAATCGTTCGATTTCACTATTTCGCGAGGAAGTAGTAAATATATTGACAAATAAATACATAATTAGGAAAAAATACTTATTACATTATTTAAATGTGCACTTTGAAACGGTGTTTATTCGTACTGACTACACTATGGGCCTGACTTCCCCTGCACATGCTTCCCGGATGGGGCTAAAGAGAACAAATTCTTGACCGCTGCACTGTTCCACATAAATTGATCTTCGTTGCGACATATAGAGTAATCAATCAAGCGACGATAATAAAAGATGAATACTTTATTTAGGCCATACGATTAAATAACAAATAATAATAATAATAATCAGAATCTTATTTTTGTTTAAGTTTATGTGTAATACCTCGGTAATTATTTATAAAAAGGAACGTTACATTACTTACAATTTACTCGCATTAAGTACTTATAACAAGTTATTTTAATAATGATAAATGTTTATGTCAGTCCGTGTAAATATAACCTGAATATTCCTGATTGTCTTTGTACCTTCATAATAAGCAATAGGACATTATGCCTGAAAGAATCGAAAATTTATTATTTTCAGGTTTATTCTTTAATATCATCGCTTCATACCAAATTTCAGACCTATCAATGCCCGGAAAGCAATTTACTGGTTTTGATACACGTTTAGCGAGCTTCACTATTAGCGGAACACAACAAGGCCATATATTTAATTAAATCACTTTATTACGTTAACGTACAAACTCATTTACTACAGTATGAGGCTATATAACTTACCATGTATATGAAGAATAAATGTGAATGTTGACGCAGTCATAGCTTGTACAAGCTTCGTGTCGGTCGACGCAGATTAGAACTATTGTCATATATCAAACCGAAGATACGTTTCACGCCTCCTCTGCGAGCCAAGAGACGGATGGCCGGTTTTGCGATACCCTGGATGTTATCTCGAAGAACCTTCCTCAGACGTTTCGCACTAACTTTATCCGACCCCTTGTCTCCATTACCGCGACCGGTTGATGAGAGCCCAAGCTTTAGGCAAACGGAAATAACATGATAGCATGGTAGTGCTTTTTTTCAATGGTCACCTGGTTACCTAGCCCCTCAAATTGAAATTTCGTCGCTGAGCACTAATAGAGATATTCCGATAGCTGTAATTAAAAACCAATTCTTTCTAGGTTTAGCATTTAACCATCTTGGGCTATAGCCCATGTATTATCACTCACGTGAGTGCTAATGTATTATCACTCAACCTCATGTCAAATTGTGGTTAAATACTAAAAATATATAAACGACAACAAATAAAAAAAAATAAAAAATAGTGCGTTGTAACCGTCACACGCAATTGAACTTCTGTGGCGTTATAAGAGATATCTATATTTTATTTACCCTATAACAAAGAGTTTGTTATATATGTGTATAAATAGGTACGAATATTGAGATATCGGAACAGGACAGATTGGAAAAGGAAAACCTGTTGTGCACACCCTACTTAGGTGGGATAAGGTAATAAGAAGATAATGTTTATTATTAGTTTAGTGTTTATATGTATTTGCATTTGCATTTTATCACAATCTCACCTGATGTTATGTAATCTGTATGTTATGTGGCCTAAGAAGTAAACACAGTAAACTTAGAAAGAACTGGCTCATAGGTGCAGTTGTCGGAAGAAACCTTTAAATGTTTGAAGCAGATTTTCGCCTTGAGGATGGTAGCTAGTCATGCCGGCTTTAGAAAAAACCCTATCAACATACTATGATTGATAGGTTAGTTTACAATTTTAGTTAGTTAGTAGTTCAGGGATCACGTGGAGGCAAATAACTTGAAAAATAAAATCATGTATTTACATTTATACTTACTAGAAGTACAATTAGGCTAAATATAAATAAATTTCAGAGAGGGATGGTGTTAGTCACGTCTGCAGGAAGTGTACCTCTCATTCCCCTGCACATGCTTCCCGGATGGGGCTAAAGAGAACAAATTCTTGACCGCTGCACTGTTCCACATAAATTGATCTTCGTTGCGACATATAGAGTAATCAATCAAGATGAATACTTTATTTAAGCCATACGATTAAATAACAAATAATAATAATAATTCAGAATCTCATTTTTGTTTAAGTTTATGTGAAATACCTTGGTAATTATTTATAAAAAAGAACGTTACATTACTTAAAATTTACTTGCATTAAGTACTTATAACAAGTTATTTTAATAACGATAAATGTTTATGTCAGTCCATGTAAATATAACCTGAATATTCCTGATTGTCTTTGTACCTTCATAATAAGCAATAGGACATTATGCCTGAAAGAATCGAAAATTTATTATTTTCAGGTTTATTCTTTAATATCATCGCTTCATACCAAATTTCAGACCTATCAATGCCCGGAAAGCAATTTACTGGTTTTGATACACGTTTAGCGAGCTTCACTATTAGCGGAACACAACAAGGCCATATATTTCATTAAATCACTTTATTACGTTAACGTACAAACTCATTTACTACAGTATGAGGCTATATAACTTACCATGTATATGAAGAATAAATGTGAATGTTGACGCAGTCATAGCTTGTACAAGCTTCGTGTCGGTCGACGCAGATTAGAACTATTGTCATATATCAAACCGAAGATACGTTTCACGCCTCCTCTGCGAGCCAAGAGACGGATGGCCGGTTTTGCGATACCCTGGATGTTATCTCGAAGAACCTTCCTCAGACGTTTCGCACTAACTTTATCCGACCCCTTGTCTCCATTACCGCGACCGGTTGATGAGAGCCCAAGCTTTAGGCAAACGGAAATAACATGATAGCATGGTAGTGCTTTTTTTCAATGGTCACCTGGTTACTTAGCCCCCTCAAATTAAAATTTCGTCGCTGAGCACTAGTAGACATATTCCGATAGCTACTTAAAAACCAGTTCTTTCTAGGTTTAGCATTTAACCATCTTGGGCTATAGCCCATATATTATCACTCACGTGAGTGCTAATGTTATAACCTGAATATTCCTGATTGTCTTTGTACCTTCATAATAAGCAATAGGACATTATGCCTGAAAGAATCGAAAATGTATTATTTTCACATTTATTCTTTAACATCGCTTCATACCAAATTTCAGACCTATAGATGCCCGGAAAGCAATTTACTGGTTTTGATACACGTTTAGTGAGCTGTGAAGTATTAGCGGAACACAACAAGGCCATATATTTCATTAAATCACTTTATTACGTTAACGTACAAACTCATTTACTACAGTATGAGGCTATATAACTTACCATGTATATGAAGAATAAATGTGAATGTTGACGCAGTCATAGCTTGTACAAGCTTCGTGTCGGTCGACGCAGATTAGAACTATTGTCATATATCAAACCGAAGATACGTTTCACGCCTCCTCTGCGAGCCAAGAGACGGATGGCCGGTTTTGCGATACCCTGGATGTTATCTCGAAGAACCTTCCTCAGACGTTTCGCACTAACTTTATCCGACCCCTTGTCTCCATTACCGCGACCGGTTGATGAGAGCCCAAGCTTTAGGCAAACGGAAATAACATGATAGCATGGTAGTGCTTTTTTTCAATGGTCACCTGGTTACTTAGCCCCCTCAAATTAAAATTTCGTCGCTGAGCACTAGTAGACATATTCCGATAGCTACTTAAAAACCAGTTCTTTCTAGGTTTAGCATTTAACCATCTTGGGCTATAGCCCATGGATTATCACTCACGTGAGTGCTAATGTATTATCACTCAACCTCATGTCAAATTGTGGTTAAATACTAAAAATATATAAACGACAACAAATAAAAAAAAATAAAAAATAGTGCGTTGTAACCGTCACACGCAATTGAACTTCTGTGGCGTTATAAGAGATATCTATATTTTACTAGCGGTACCGGCGGACGTTGTCCTGCCTTGATAATAAAAAAAAATTTAAAATTCAACCGCAGCGCCACCTACCGGGTCCAATTGCAAATCTAAACCATCCTAGGATCCCCTTGAACACGCACACAAAATTTCATCAAAATCGGTCCAGCCATCTAGGAGGAGTTCAGTGATATACACACGCACACAAGAAATATATATATAAAGA
>MU159501.1:50226-70799 GCA_015888305.1 Antheraea pernyi | reverse complement strand
GATAATTACAAAGTTTATTTGTTTAAAAATGAATTTATTATTTAGCACAACAAGATATAAAAATACTCACAAACACTGTTAAATAATAATACACCACGCTGACTTCTTACTAAAAAGTTGTAATACGCAGCCGCATACAGTGTACAGTAGTATTAGCTCACGTACTTTTCACATATACTAACACACATTAAATGCTCAAATACAAGCAATTATTAAACAGTGTGCAATATACATACACACCGACATTTGCTCTCTCGCTCTGGCTCAGTAATGTTTACCTTTGTACCTTTTACCTGTCGTTTTTTCCGTTGCAACACAACGATTCTAAATAAGTTTCACTTCAAAAATTACAACTATAAATGTGAGTTTGTTTCGTTGTTACGCTTTCAAGCCTTAACTACTCAACCAATCATTGATAATATTATCAATAAATCTAACAAAGCTATGGGATTTATAATGAGAACTGCCGCTAAACTTAATAACCTGAAATCCATAAAATTTAAATTCTATATTGTTCATTCGTACGCAGGTTTGGAACCCGCAATATAACGTCTACATTAATAGAATTGAAAACATACAAAAGCGATTATTGCGATACCTTGACTATAAAGCTTAATACTATTCAATAGACTACTATGATAGATAATATGATAGATAGTAAACGTTATCATTTCTTACGTTTAGTAATCAGAAGGAATATTAACGATGTAACCTATTTAACAAATATAGTGCGGTAGACAACCCAGAGCTACTAACCAAAATCTATTTGCGCACCAACCAGCTAAATCTTAGACGGCGACCTCTTCTCAGCAGAGCGTCAGCTAATAATAACTATCGACGTAATTCCATTTTTTTGCGTGCACCTGAAAAATTCAATAAACTTACCACCGCGCTTGATATTGATCTGTTCTGTACCAGCAGCACGACGATAAAATGTCTGATGGCGAAGCAATTTTTCGGCGAGTGATGGCTGGATATGTAGATACTCTCCTACCTAAATAGTCATCATTCATCGAATACACGTCAATGGCTAAATAGCTAAATGGCTAAATGGCTTGTGGCTACTTTTCCTTTTATAATGTTGTTCAACACCCCGTACTTACTTCTTACTATTATTTTACAATGTAAAGAAAAGTTGTTATCGGTAGAGATTTGTAATTGGCAGTGTTTAGACCTAGTGTGTTTAATGTAATTGTAATGTAATTTAATGTAAGTGTAGCTGTAAATCTTCCAAAAATGAATAAAATAAAATAATAAATCTATATTAAAACGAGCGAAGTCGCGAGCAATAGCCAGTAGGTATATACTCAGAAGACACAATGAATTCTCATGTTACATGAACAGATAATTCAACATGACTCTTGAGGTTAATTATTTACAGCTGTTAAACGTTCTTGCACTTACTTCCTTTGCAGTGAACTATTGGCCAGGTTCGCTGTGGTCTTGTAAAGTGAATCTATAATAGTTACTCCTCGATAAGATCTCAATTGTAAGCCGATCTAATTCACTCCACTGACAGTGTATGATATATCGACGTTAACTGCACGGGGACGGTTATCACAGTTCAACATCACATGAGTTACATACCTACATAAATATAAAAATGAATGTAGATATATTTGACATCTAGTCTAATTTAGAGTAGCCTAAGTAACCCGCTGTAATTTGAGTTACCTGCCAGTGAAATCCTCGTCAAAATCGGTTTAGCGGTTTCGGAGATTAACCGGAATAAACAGACAGACAGACCGACAAAAATTTTAAAAATTACATTTTTGTTATCAGTAGTGTATTTAATTTAGTACTCAATCAGTAAAAAAAAATTTTGATATTCCATACAGACACTTCATTTTTATTATATGTATAGATATAGAAGAAGATATATATTAAAATTCATTTTATTGAAGCAACATAAGCATTCTGATTATATTAATGGAATGGAATTACTTCGTTGTCTGTACCCACGAATATTTTTAAATTTAATAAGTAGACAAATGTTACCGCTGTATAAACATACATTTATGTAACCGATTTTAAGATCGAATTACAATGCAAAATAATCTCTAATATATGTTTATGTTAAGTCACGTTCTTGACTGTCCGTTCGGTCGAAACTTTGCGATCGATATTAAACAAATTTCCCAAAAACTTAGGGGTTTGAACTAATAAAGCTCAGAGTTTGATGATAATGCAATACTAATTTCTCTATTTATATTACAACTTGAGGAAAATATGACAGAAATATTTGACGAGTGGGTTAAAAATCCATATAGATAAAAATCAATTACCGATCATCATCACTTTAGAGCGGCTGCACCAATTTACCTAATTCTTTTCAAGGTTTGTAAGAAATAAAATGTTTGAAAAATCTTAGGGAAATGTAACAAGCTTGGGTTAAATAATCTCCATGTAGGGAGTGTCTCGTAGGGAGATATTCGAAAATTTTGACTAATTGACGTGCCACTTTAATTAAGTATAAGGATATGCTTTAAACGGAAAATTTAGCCTCATTTTCTTCGTTAGTAAGCCCGACCGAAGCCGGGGTGAATAGCTAGTTGATTATAAAATATCACACACATTACGTGAAAGTGGCAAAAAATGTTTTCAATCAAAAAATGTGTTTTAATGTTTCGCTTTTTTTGCACTAGAAGATATAATATAACCGAAGACATGGGACGCGTATGCAGAAGATAGTAAGACGGAATGTAAGGAGTATCTTTCAGGTGGGGAAATTTACACAACAATTTATGTTATTCGCGGTATTAGAAATGCAAACGTCTCAGGTTTTTCGTTAATTCATACTTATATTGTTTTAAGTCGTAGACGATTTTAAAATATCTATACTAATATTATAAAGAGGTAAAGTTTGTGACGTTGTGACGTTGTATGGGGTAATCTCAGGAACTACTAAACCGAAATTCTTTTACCGATAGAAAGCCACGTTATTTGTGAGTGTCATGGGCTATATATCACGCTAAGACCAATAGGAGCGGAGCAACAATGAAAAATGTTTTAAAATAGGGGTTTTATTTTCCTTTTGAGAACTTCTGCTGCGTATTAGACCAAAATAACTTTTCCCCGGGTACGAAGTCGCGGCCAGAAGCTATTAACTAATCTATACTAATATTATAAAGAGATAAAATTTGTGAGGTTGTTGGGGGTAATATCTGGGGAGCCGGCAAAGAAATGGTCGAACGAACACTTTTCTTACGAACGCTGCCTTGCTCTTATCGAGAGATATATAATTGAGTTCTAGAGAAAAATTGTAGCTTGATAATACCTATTACCGCATAACGAAGTGGGCACGGGTCAGCTAGTGTTAAAATATAAAGGGAGCCTCCGGCTCCCAGGGAGGTAGAGGCGGAGAGACGGCGTCTCAGGGGGGACGCCGTAAACAGACAGACAGACCGACAAAAATTTTAAAAATTACATTTTTGTTATCAGTAGTGTATTTAATTTAGTACTCAATCAGTAAAAAAAATTTTGATATTCCATACAGACACTTCATTTTTATTATATGTATAGATATAGAAGAAGATATATATTAAAATTCATTTTATTGAAGCAACATAAGCATTCTGATTATATTAATGGAATGGAATTACTTCGTTGTCTGTACCCACGAATATTTTTAAATTTAATAAGTAGACAAATGTTACCGCTGTATAAACATACATTTATGTAACCGATTTTAAGATCGAATTACAATGCAAAATAATCTCTAATATATGTTTATGTTAAGTCACGTTCTTGACTGTCCGTTCGGTCGAAACTTTGCGATCGATATTAAACAAATTTCCCAAAAACTTAGGGGTTTGAACTAACTCAGCTCACTAGCTCAGAGTTTGATGATAATGTAATACTAATTTCTCTATTTATATTACAACTTGAGGAAAATATGACAGAAATATTTGACGAGTGGGTAAAAAATCCATATAAATAAAAATCAATTACCGAATGTATGTAAGAGCATCGCTTTGCAGCGGCTGCACCTATACCTATTTACCTATTTCTTTTTTGTTGTATGTAATTGTCAGAACAAGGTTTGTATGAAATAAAATGTTTGAAAAATCTTAGGGAAAAGTAACAAGCTTGGGTTAAATAATCTTCATGTAGGGAGTGTCTCGTAGGGAGAAATTTTGACTAATTGACGTGCCACTTTAATTAAATATAAGGATATGCCTTAAACTAAAAATTTAGCCTCATTTTCTTCGTTAGTAAGCCCGACCGAAGCTGGGGTGAACAGCTAGTTGATTATAAAATTCCACATACATTACGTAAAAGTGCCCAAAAAAAAAAAACAAAAAAAAAATAGTCAGGTGAAGCTGTGAAGGCCCTGCCAGGTCAGTTCGAGAAAAAAAAAAAACAAAATAATTTTTTTCAAACAAAAAATGTTTTTTAATGTGTCGCCATTATATATCGCTAAGATATACAAAACCGAAGACATGGGACGCGTATGTAGAAGATAGTAAGAAGGAATGTAAGGAGTATCTTCCAGGTGGGGAAATTTACACAACAATTTATGTTATTCGCGGTATTACAAAAGCAAATGTCTCACATCTCACGTTTTTCGTTATTTTATACGTAGACTGTTTTATGTCTACGACGATTTTAAAATATGTTATATAAAAATGTAATTTATATTTGAATAATTGCTACGTTTATATTGCTGTAAGTTCAAACATACATTTCCCAAATGATACTTTAAATCTATAATTTCCCAAATTATACTTTAAGCTTTCAGCCACCTACTAACAGAGAAACGAAATATAAATATAAGCGAAATGTTTACGTTTTTCAAAGGTGTTATTTAAATTTGTTACCACTTGACATTAAAATTTAAATTTTTACACGAAACTTCACGTATTCTGCCTTCGTCCACCCTGTTGAGTGCAGGTGACGCCGTATGTGAAAACAAAAAGAAATAGCCCGGATGTTTTCACTCCGTACGCGTTTATTTATGTAATTAATTCTTTTTAATTACGCGATGCAGATGCAAATTTAAATGAATTATTATAGATTAATTTCACAACACATATCTATAATAGGATTAGTAATGTAATTAGATTTTAGTTTTAGAGCGACTTCATTTCAAATATCTTCTATACATACATATAATAAGAATGCAAATGTAACGTGTCTGTATTTTTTCGATTTCGTGAAAAAATTGTTTCAGGTGTCTAGGAATAAGTAATAGGATATATTCCAATCATTTTTAAAAATGTCTGTCTTTCTGCGTGTTTGTATGAACACGCATCACTGCTAAAGTACGGAGTTTACAATAAAACCTCAACAAGGAAATTGTAAAGTATTTCTTCGGGAGTAACTTAGTGTTTGTTTCATTAAAATCGGTCAACGCTATCAAAAGTTATTGTAGTTTTAATGACGATGCGACGTAAGTATGTGAGAAAAGTAGACAAGTAAATGGACTTAATACATTCAGATGACTTTATTAATCACTGTTTTTACATAAACTTCCACGCAGACGAAGTCGCGGGGCTATATATTATAGGTAAAATTGTGTATAAAATTTTGTGTTTTGCAAGTTATTAAGAATTGAAATATGTATCTAGACAATAATTCTATTGGCAAAAATGTTTGTAGGTATTACAGCCGAAACATATTGTATTGATTTAAGATTATGTGCAATAATCTTTGTGGTCACTGGTGTAAAAATTCTAAGATCATTTAAAATTATTTAACAACACAATAACACGCGTTCCTTCCGTTAGTCACGTTTAGTGAAAACAAGTAAATATTAGCTCCGTTTTCGTATTGTTTTTTGTAACATACTCAAATGAGATGACGTTGTATATTATAATTTAAAAAAACATTACATAGTTTTTTTTTCATATTAATGATTCCTGTCTGCTACGTTGGGCCATTAGAAATTGCAAAGGTAAATCGAATCAAAAAAATAAATAGTCCAGAATCATCTACAAAAAAACTCCTACGATAATACGTTCAATAGTTTTGACGCTTTCGAACTTGAAATAAGAACTTTCATTATATACAGATAAGATAATGTATTTGACTGTATTGTAAAAATAAGATGGCTCTTACTAAAAATGCTGCCAGGTTATTGTTCACTGTGTAGATAAATTATTATTAATAATTAATTTACCGTGTAAAGTGTATTACAGTTTTATCATAAAACAAGCGAGATATGTCGTGTGTATCCCGCAAAAATGTTATTTGACACCTATAAGTTTTATGATAAAACTGTAATACACTTTACACGGTAAATTAATTATTAATAATAATTTCATAGTAAAGCCGCATGCGGTCACCGCGACGCTGTGGCGCGGCGTTCGCTTACCGCTTAGGCAAACCACTTTATCGCTGAAAGAAGTTGATTGATCGGCATGATGTGTGCATAAATTACTTAACCTAAGCTTGCACATGAATATATACATTTAATATTCTGTTTCAAATATGTAAAACGAATGAATCAGTTAACTATTTGAAATCTATCATGAATAAGTAAATGGTAATAAAATTATGACATGAGCAGGGGAATGCTTAGAATTTATTTTTTTAAAGTAGCTCTGCAAAATGACTGTATTGTGCCTGATGGTAAGCAGAGTACAATACAATAAAAATGGCGACCACCGAGTGACACACTATCCATCGCACATGCCGGGAGATTGTTTCACAGCTTTACAGTACGGCAAAGATAAGACGTTGCAAACTTTTTTGTTCATGCCCAGATAGGATTTACCGTAAAACTATGGCTCCGAAGACCAGCGCGCGTGGTGCGGTTATGAAAAGGAGAGGAAGGGATCAAATGAATGGGGGAATGATATGTTAATCTAAAATTGGTATATTTATATTTTTGTGATTCATAAACTTGATCCTTGTGTAGTGAATTGATATAACTAAATTTATAAAATAAGGTATTCATCAGCAATAACGTAAAAATAAACACAGATAATGTCGTTGTAACACTCTTACTGAAACAAGGTCTTCAAAATAAAATCCGCGGAATAAGTGACAAAATAAATAAATAGATAAAAATAATTTAAGAATGTATTTTTCGTTTATCATATTATGATGTTAAAGACAAATTATGTTTATTATATGAAATTCTTATTCTACTAATCTATACATATAAATAAAATTGAAGTATAGTATGTTTTTAAGTCATGTCATAAAGTATCACAGCTCTTATAAAAAAAATAGATAACTATTCAGTGTAATATTTAAGTTACATATAATTATAATTTTATGCCTGTGAATTTGGCATACAAAGATATCGGAATCGTGAAACAAAACTGAGTTCCGATATTCAAATCAATAGTTCTGGAGTTCCTGAAATTTAGGAAATTAGTTCTGCATATAAAGACCCCACAAGGGCATAAGATATATGCTACAACTTCACGCAGCATACAAAGGTCGTGACAGAGGAGTTTTGAAGTAAGTTCTGGGCATCTTTTCAATATTTCTGGAGTTCTTTGCAGTATGAGTAATAGTTCTTACACAGACACTATAATTTTCTATTGACATTAAGATCTAACAGAAGTAAATAAAAATCGGTAAAAGGATTACAATACAGTTTAAGTATTAATTACAAACAACAAAAGACAACCCACAACTAAACCAAAATACGTTGTTCCTATAAAATTAAAAATCATCATCATAAGAATGGAGTCGCGGGCACCAGCTAGTACTGAATATACTATACCTAAAATCAAATACATTTCTCGAAACGGAATATTTTCGACATACGATAGGGAAAAAGGATACACCAACATTAAGTTTAAAACCTTAGTTATATAATAATGGTTGTAATATCTATTTTAGCACAAGAAGCATCTTTGTATTAACAATTTTACGAATTAAATGAACATCAAAATCTTCTATTTCCCTAAAAATATGAAGTGAAGCGTGATGACGCAAACGCGCAGTGCGGTGGCAAAGCCAACGTCACAGTTTATGGGGGTCGATTTACAATCTCCGTCGCTGTGCTGCGAGATACATTAATGGCTGCATTAATAGCCACTTTCATGTTATTGATCCCCGTAAAGAATACCATAACGTTTTACGTCTCAATGCTGTTCCATTCGATTTATGCATCGTGAAATCGTGCGGTATTTGCATTAAATAAACGAAACACCGTTATTTATTATTATAGTAAATATTTTGCATAATGGCCATACCAGAGATATAGTCTGTGAAGATTCGACTGCGGAAACAACACGGTACATATATTATATTTCAAAGTGTTGTGTTCGCCATTTTCTGCTCCTACCTGAAGGATGTAATTAAGTTTTTTTTTTTAAATATATAATAGGACGCAAACGAACTGGTGTGTCACTTGGTGTTAAGTGATCACCACCGTCCATAGACACTTGCAACACCAGAAGAGTCGCAAGTGCGTTGGCATCCTGTGTTTGTTGGAAGGGGGAGTAGGGAAGGGGAGGGGGAAGGGAGGTGGGTTATCCGGCGCTCTCACTGACCGAACGAACGTCGTCACGAACGAACATCAGGCCGGTTTTCTGCGAGAGGGTGGTACTACCCCGAGCGAGCCGACCCATTGACACTGAAACCAGTAATAGCTTCAGCGTGGCTCTACCACCTACTAAAAGATATACGATATAGGTATAGGTATACGATGTGTTACAACTTAGACCTCAGAAAAAGCATATAATTACTAGCTGATAATAGTCTGTGCTATACTCCTATTATACTTCGTTTATAGAAAGCTATAAACTATAGTGACCCCTTAAAAGTCAATCAAAACTGCATTAAATAGTACCCTCTTAATCCATACTGTAAAAAATATTTGATTGTACTAATTCGTTTACTTTTTTAAATTAATATTTACCTATTTTATTTGATTGTAACGAATACAGTTCTCCTAAAACAGGATGTATACTTGAATATTGAGTCAAAAATATAGTGGACATGGCGATGGGTTTCATCGCAAGATTAATCTTTTAGGCATTTTAACTATCTAACCGCTAACGGTGTTTTCTTTTATTAATTCTCAGGTTCACTTTTCAAATCCGATCACATTTCTTTCTACGAAATGTCCAAGCAAGTCGTTATCATTTTGCGTTGCTTGGATTCGGACAATTTGGCATATTTTTTACAAAGTCAAATTATTTGTATTTCATTAATACTTTCTTTTTTTTCTGAATGGGGGAATGATATTTTAATCTAAAATTGGTATATTTATATTTTTGTGATTCATAAACTTGATCCTTGTGTAGTGAATTGGTATAATTATATATTCATCACCAACAACGTAAAGATAAATACAGATAATGTCGTTGTAACACTCTTACTGAAACAAGGTCTTCAAAATAAAATCCGCGGAATAAGTGACAAAATAAATAAATAGATAAAAATAATTTAAGAATGTATTTTTCGTTTATCATATTATGATGTTAAAGACAAATTATGTTTATTATATGAAATTCTTATTCTACTAATCTATACATATAAATAAAATTGAAGTATAGTATGTTTTTAAGTCATGTCATAAAGTATCACGGCTCTTATAAAAAAAATAGATAACTATTCAGTGTATTACAAAGTATATGGTGAAAAACAAATGTTTTCACGGTTTATTTGTTTATTGTAAGTAATGCACTGGCAATTTGTCTAGGTACACCCATGTCAGACTATATATATATTAGCAAAAGCCACACCGTTTTTCCATGTTGGTGCAATAATTATATGGTTATATAGTTGACCATATTGTATCCCACATCAGTGGGTCATATAACCTATAATATGGTTTACATCAACCCAATCAGTTTAGTTCTGCATATAAAGACCCCACAAGGGCATAAGATATATGCTACAACTTCACGCAGCATACAAAGGTCGTGACAGAGGAGTTCTGAAGTAAGTTCTGGGCATCTTTTCAATATTTCTGGAGTTCTTTGCAGTATGAGTAATAGTTCTTACACAGACACTATAATTTTCTATTGACATTAAGATCTAACAGAAGTAAATAAAAATCGGTAAAAGGATTACAATACAGTTTAAGTATTAATTACAAACAACAAAAGACAACCCACAACTAAACCAAAATACGTTGTTCCTATAAAATTAAAAATCATCATCATAAGAATGGAGTCGCGGGCACCAGCTAGTACTGAATATACTATACCTAAAATCAAATACATTTCTCGAAACGGAATATTTTCGACATACGATAGGGATAAAGGATAAATCATCATTAAGTTTAAAACCTTTAATGAGGGTTATATAATAATGGTTGTAATATCTATTTTAGCACATGAAGCATCTTTGTATCAACAATTTTACGAATTAAATGAACATCAAAATCTTCTATTTCCCTAAAAATATGAAGTGAAGCGTGATGACGCAAACGCGCAGTGCGGTGCCAAAGCCAACGTCACAGTTTATGGGGGTCGATTTACAATCTCCGTCGCTGTGCTGCGAGATACATTAATGGCTGCATTAATAGCCACTTTCATGTTATTGATCCCCGTAAAGAATACCATAACGTTTTACGTCTCAATGCTGTTCCATTCGATTTATGCATCGTGAAATCGTGCGGTATTTGCATTAAATAAACGAAACACCGTTATTTATTATTATAGTAAATATTTTGCATAATGGCCATACCAGAGATATAGTCTGTTAAGATTCGACTGCGGAAACAACACGGTACATATATTCTATTTCAAAGTGTTGTGTTCGCTATTTTCTGCTCCTACCTGAAGGATGTAATCAGGTTTTTTTTATATATAATAGGACGCAAACGAACTGGTGTGTCACTTGGTGTTAAGTAACTACGTATTTTTCTGTACTAATTTGCGGGCTGCCTTTTATCCCTTTAATTGTAAACTTTGGTTACTAGTTATCCTCTATAACAATTTTAACAGTTTTAAAATGACTTTTGTCGAATTTTATCATACTTGTTTTCCACTTATAAAAAAAACGTAGTGTTATTTAGCCTATATAGTAACTCTGAAAAATGATTTATCTGCGTGTAAAATTGTCGTCAAAATCCCATTGATTCGAAGATTAGCTTGGACAAATAGCATGCTTATGTCGTTTCTATGTATAAAACCCCGAGCGAGTGGATCCATTGACACTGAAACCAGTAATAGCTTCAGCTCTACCACCTACAAAAAGGTATACGATATAGGTATAGGTAGGTTAGACCTCAGAAGAAGCATATAATTACTGGCTGATAATAGTCTGCGCTATACTCCTATTATACTTCGTTTATAGAAAGCTATAAACTGCAGTGACCCCTTAAAAGTCAGTGAAAACTGCATTAGATACTACCTTCTTAATCCATACTGTAAAAAAATATTTGATATATACTAATTCGTTTACTTTTTAAAATTAATATTTACCTATTTTATTTGATTGTAACGAATACAGTACTCTTAAAACAGGATGTATACTAGAATATTGAGTCAAAAATATAGTGGACATGGCGATGGGTTTCGTAGTAAGATTAATCTTTTTTAGGCATTTGAACTATATTCCGCTAACGGTGTTTTCCTTTATCTCAGGTTCACTTTTGAAATCCGATCACATTTCTTTCTACGAAATGTCCAAGCAAGTCGTTATCATTTTGCGTTGCTTGGATTCGGACAATTTGGCATATTTTTTACAAAGTCAAAAATTATTTGTATTTCATTAATACTGGCTTTATTTTCATCACCTAACTCTATTATATTTATAGTAATACGATTAATATAGGTCAAAGTAAGTATTAAAAAGCCCAGCTAAGTGAAAATAAAATTATGAAATTTGTAAGACGAAAATACAGAATTTAGATGTTTTCAAAAAAACCCGTCGTACTTAGTTACATTTATTACTTCCTTAGACGTTAAAGCGGGAATGCTAAGTAATATATTTGAATGTTTCCATTAGTCAGTAGCTCTAAGTAATTATCCATGTACAAACAAACCTTTAAAATCTAAAAAATTTAACCTGGGCATTGTGCAATTTTTACTATTCATGTATATATTATACTAGCTGGCCCAGCTGATTTTGTTCCGCCCTGATAATAAAAAATACCTTGACAAATTGTATACCTAAACCTTGTCATTAATCACTTTATCTACTGGTCAAAACCGCATGAAAATCCGTTCAATAGTTTTTGAGGTTGTCTCGAACAGACAGACAGACTTGGCAGAGGACTTTATAATTTGTAGTGATAGTATTTTCAACAAATTTGTTGAAGCAAAATTGATCCTATATTTGCGCTTCATTATTATTATATTATTATTATTATCATAGTATAAAACAAAGTCCTCTACCGCGTCTGTCTGTCTGTTCGCGATAAACTCAAAAACTACTGAACGGTACTTTATGCGGTTTTCACCAGTAGATAAAATGGTTCACGAGGAACGTTTTGGTATATCATTTGTTTCGGATTTTTTTTATAATCAGGGCGGAACAACGACCGCCGGGCTCGCTAGTATTTTAATATAATGGGAAATTTGTAAATGGATCATCTAAATTTATCCATCTACAATAAACTAGGGCAGTCTTTGACCTACACCGTATTATAGAGCATTTTTGTTGTCGGTTAAAATTTTTAAAAACTAACGCTCATCTATACATATAATAAAACTGTATATTTAACGTGTCTATACTTTATCGAATATTGAGAAAAAAAATTGTTGCAGGTGTCTGGGAATAAGTATAATATATTTCAACATTTTTAGAAACGTTTGTCTCTCTGTTTATATGATGAACTGTTAAAGTACTTAGTCGTAAATCATGTCCTCGGGAGTAACTTAGTTTTTGTGTCATTAAAATCGGTCCACTCTATCAAAAGTTATTATAGTTTTAATGACGACGCGGCGTAAGTACGAGAGATAAGTAGACAAGTAAAAGGACTTAACACATTCAGATGACTTTATTAATCACTGTTTATTATATAAACTTCCACGCAGACGAAGTCGCGGGCACAGCGAGTGTGACAATAAATATGCGAAGAGAACAATTAAAAAACATTACAAAACTTGAAAAGTTTCATCTAAAATCGTAACATAGTAATAACGTGCAATATTGTAGGATGTAACAAGAATTCATATTGTTACGAAGGCTGTTGTGTGCGCAACCAATGTAACTGACGTATTTGTTCAGGCGGGAGTAATTCGACGGTTTAGCTTGCTCGTTTTTGAATTCACCCTCAAATTTCACACGTACATAACGTTATATGGTATGTATAGACCAAGTAACATTTTATGTTTCACAGTATTACAACAGACGATTTTAATGTATGTTTAGCTTCGGAATTACTCAGTCCAGCTGTATAGTTATGTATCTAGCCTGGTTCTTATGAAGTTAGTTTTGTTTTTTTATGGGAACTACGTATTTTTCTGTACTAATTTGCGGGCTGCCTTTTATCCCTTTAATTGTAAACTTTGGTCACTAGTTATCCTCTATAACAATTTTAACAGTTTTAAAATTACTTTTGTCGAATTTTATCATACTTGTTTTATTCTTATAAAAAAACGTAGTTTTATTTAGCCTAAAAATAATTTATCTGCCTGTAAAATTGTCGTCAAAATCGGATCAACGGGTTCGAAGATTAGCTTGAACAAATAGCATGCTTATGTCGTTTCTATGTATAAATTGTTGTATACTTACCAGATGTGTTTTGGGGTGTTGCATTTGCATGTGCATTTGTCTCTATACACCGCATGCCAAGATAGCTCCCAAATGGCAGATTTTTTAAAATTGATTTGATGGTGATGTATTTTGGACAAATATAACAACACCTTTATAAATTATTGCCTATGTGTTATTCTGACGTGTAAACTGTGTTACTCTAAAATTTCACCAAAATTCGTTCTGTAGTTTTTTCATTATTATCCGGTACTACCCCGGACGAACCGACCCAATCATGCTGAAACACGTTATAGCTTGAAAGACGTGAAAGTGTAACAAACAAATAAACACATTCACATTTACAATATAAGTAAGGATAGCAAACATTAATATTTTCTAAAATGAAAAAAATTACATACCATTTAAATTGATAGAGAGTAACATTTACTGGTTTTTGCTATAAAAAACGTGAGGACCGGCGATGAATAGTGTGTCACTCGGTGGTCGCCATTGTTTTTGGATTGTACTATGCCTACCATCAGGCATAGCGGAGTCATTTTGCCGTGCTACAATAACAAAAAGATGTGCGGCCGAGGCATCCTTTCCCGGATCTGCCTCGCTAGCCACCTATGAAAGTGCCGTCAGAATGCTACTGCAATCATCTGTTAGAGATAAAGAAGCCTACAGTACAGTATAAATTGTTGCTAAACAAAACCATAATGAGTTTAATATGATGTGTCTGGAAATGACATCCCTATTTGTGCATCCGTCAAATATGAATGCAACTATGTTTGAAACAATATATATTATGAAAAGATGAGCCGAATCAGAGTTCTTTGCCGGTTCTTCTCACTGACTGGGTTGTTTTCCGAATCGGTAGTAGTTTTGATATTCCTATGCGCCTTCCCGGGACCTTAATTGAATGAATTATTTTTGGTTTGAAAAATATATGACCAGCTCTCCGTGATAGAGGCTTTTCGGTAACTTTCTTTATGGTCATGTGAAATATAGTTATTTCTTCATAAATTGACTTTAAAATATTTCGAATTACATATATAAAAGAATGGTAATATTTAACATACTTTAAAACTAGCTTAGATTTTATAATAATACATAAATGCTATAATGATTACATACCACTAAAATGTTGAATTAACTATTATTGTACAAATAGATTCAAAATGTCGTGCCAACTCGTTACCACAATTATGTATATTACGCATATATTATTTTTTTATTAATAACATGCCATATTTCGTTAAAAAGGAAGGCAAGGAGTCCCAAGCAAATGATAATTAGTTACCATCTACCCTTCCACTTAACGTTATTAACGGGTACCGAGCACGACAGCTGGCAATTATGAATGTCGTAATGTAAAGGCATTCTGATATGAATTATATCCACAGGTAGTAACTATATTAATAGTATGATTTACTTGTAAATTTTATTTATAACTTTTTTATAATAAGTTAACACTTTAACTGCCGCGCCTTAATCACGTTTCTTTAAGGACGTTATTTAGGACTTTTAGGACGATTTAGCGCACTAATTACCAATAACCATCGTAGTGTTACAAGAAAAACTATGGCCCGTCCTATACGACCAACGTGGTAGTCAAAATATTAACAATATGAGTTATTATATATTTACTAGTACGAGGTGTGTTAAAAATAACATGTATATTCGTTTTAAAAAAAAATATTATTCATTCGTCTATATTAATGTTGTCGCCTTCAAAATAGTTCCCACTCGATATTATGCACTTATACCAGCGCTTCTTTCAATCGTCGAAACACTTCTCAGACTTCAATTTTTGAGATAGCCTTTAGCTCTTTCAGGCATGTGCTTTTAATGTGATCTATGCTTGTAAAACGACAGCCCTTTAAGGTTCTCTTTATTTTTGGAAATAGAAAAAAGACATACGGAGCCATGTCTGGCGAATATGGAGGCTGGGGCATCGTTACAGTATTGTTTTTGACCAAGAATTCATGAACAAGCAACGAAGTGAAGCAACAAATTTTACTGCCACGCGTTTCATACCCAAAACATTAAAAAAAAACCATGGAATGAGCCAATCCATATGCCAACATCATCAGTGACTTCTCTGATTGTGATTCGGTGACCATTCATAAGCATTGCTTTCACTTTTTCCACGTTTTCATCGGTTGTTGATGTGCTGGGGCGTCAGAGGCGCTCGTCATCTTCAACATCTTCACGGCCACCTTGAAAACGCTTATACCACTCGTAAACTCTTGTTTTACTCATAACAGACTCACCATAGGCCTTTGTTAACATTTCACACACTTTCTTACACTTTATTTCAATTTTTACGCCAAATTTAAAAATTCAAAATTCTTTTAACAAACGAAAATCGCCAAGCTCTTAAAACACGTCTAACCTTAGCGGCTGCTACAGCCAAAGTAAGCAATGAATATAGCTGAACATTATATCGAACTTCAGGGGCATGTAAAACAACATAATAAAAAAAAGATTTGACAATTGTACTCTCCAAACACGCAAAATTTTAAAATTCCCGTTATTTTCTGAACACACTCGTATATAGTACATGTTTTTTATGCAACTGGACGAAAACGTACATTGGAGCCGCCTGATGGTAAGTAATTACCGCCATCCATGGACACGAGGGCAATCACAGCAGCGTTGTCGGTCCTTGAGAAAAGAGTGGACCCGTTTCTTGAAGGCTTGTATGTTATATTGTTCCAGAAACGCTGCCGCTGGAAGTTCTTTCTAAAGAACCGATGTACGTGGAAAAAGACGTAAGCGAAAATGGTATACTAGGTGACTTCAAACCACCAAGATAGTCCATATGTACTTAGAAAACAGTAAGTTTTATAGAGTAACTCTTTTATGAATATTACAGAAAGACCAGTAAAGAAAAATAATGTTAACTTAGCAACAACTAGCAGTCGTCTACAGCTTCGTCTGCTTTTGTATTTGTGTGCATTTGCATGTGCATTTGTCTCTATACACCGCATGCCAAGATAGCTCCCAAATGGCAGGTTTTTTAAAATTGATTTGATGATTCATGTATTTTGGCCAAATATTATAACTTTTAATTACCTTTATAAATTCTTGCCTATATATTATTCTGACGTGTAAACTGTTTTCCTATAAAGTTTCATCAACATTCGTTCTGTAGTTTTTCCATTACTATCTGGTACTACCCCGGACGAACCGACCCAATCATGCTGAAACCAGTTATAGCTTGAAAGACGTGAAAGTGTAACAAACAAATAAACACATTCACATTTACAATATAAGTATGGATAGCAAACATTAATATTTTCTAAAATGAAAAAAATTACATACCATTTAAATTGATAGAGAGTAACATTTACTGGTTTTTGCTATAAAGTCAGGAATAATTAAAAAAACGTGAGAAGATTCTCGTATTTAGAGTCACGTGAAATGGAGATGTTTTACCGAGACGGACTAATTTCAGAATATGTCATCTTTATAATAAAATATACTCATGTGGCTTTGTGAGGTAATGGATAAAAAAAAAACGTGAGAAGATTCTCGTATTTAGAGTCACGTGAAATGGAGATGTTTTACCGAGACAGACTAATTTCAGAATATGTCATCTTTATAATAAAATATACTCATGTGGCTTTGTGAGGTAACGGATAATAACATGTTTCTATCTGCGAGTTTGAAACAGTACCCACATTTCAAAGGATCCGAGGGACTGTAGTAAAACAAAAGCTTAGGGTGACTTTGAGCGTGAAGTCTATTATTTCACGTGTATATATAATGTTCTCGTTTTGTCGCTTATCGATTTTACGTCAAACTTTTGCCGCAGCTGTTCTGGCAAACACCTGAAATTATCTCGACATTTTATTGGCAGAATCGCAATTACCTATAATTAAAATATCTTCAGTGATGCATATATTGAAGTAACGTTCAAGTTTGTTATATTTTTTGTAAGTTTTATTTTTGATAACCAATCTTTTTGTCGACTATGTAATAATTTTCAAGATTCTAGGGATAATTTCCATATTCTAATAAGATAGATATGTGGTAGAGCTACGCCGATGCTATTACTGGTTTTAGCAAATGCTATAATGATTACATACCACTAAAATATTGAATGAACTATTATTCTACAACTGGATTCAAAATCTCCTGCCATCTCGTTACCACAATTATGATTGAATAAAATATTCTGTATATTACGCACATATTATTTATTGATTAATACCTAACATGTGTCAAGAGTTTAATACAAAAAGAAGTTACAATATAATATAAATCCAAAATTGCCTTTTATTTGTCCTTGAATTGTCTCGATATCATCATTACATAGTATAAAACAAAGTCCCCTACCTTCGACCCGTTTAGACCGAGGTAGGTCACTTATGAACAGATTATAAACACTGGAGTAAACTCCCTTTTCGTCACACAAAAATGTTGCGGATCAGAATCTCAAAGTCAAATAAGATGTTTCACGTCAAATAGTGATAGGAAGTTGATAACTTTTCGAAATTTAGAAATGAGCGAGCTCTGTTTACAACACTACATACAGTAATTTTTCTTTAGTGTTTTTTGTTAGTTTCGCTTTTGGTAACCAATCTTTTCGATTATTACTGCCCTTGTAAAATAGGTAATAAATATTACGAGGCACTTGTGACACTTTCAATGTTCTAACAAGATGGTGGCCCCTTGTTAGAACTTTCCAGTGAGTTTTTGTAGCATCTCAAAATTCATGCTCCGTGGTATTATTTCCCATCCATTTCTCTTTTTCACAATAACCGAACTATGTTGCATAAAATGCCACCAATATTATAAAATATAGTGTTAAATACACAAGATTATGAATAAAAAATAAAAGCCACTAACCGTCAAAACAATCTGTTATAATTTTATTGCAAGTTCATATATACTTTTGTACCTCGTTTATAAGACGCTTTATACTCGTAATTTGCCAAAAATGTCAAGAACATGTCAAATCAAATGTTTTAGAACGAAATTGAGGAATAATTACGCTTTCTAGTAAACGGGTAATGGAAAAAATATTACTGAATATTAATGTAATTTTTGTATTTTTACTTATCGTATTTAAAATGTAATATATTTACCTTGTTAATTCCTAATCATGTTTTTTTTGCGTTAACAATTTGTATAAATCAAACTACTCAAAAACGACGACGACAAAAGAATTTGTTGTAATCGCAATTAAAATTTCCAATGATATTTTTACACTCTTTACTCGTCACTTACCATCAAGTGTAACTATTGTCAAATGTCAAACCTAACAAAGTATGATATGTATGCAGAAATATAATCATTACATAGTATAAAACAAACTCCCCTACCGCGTCTGTATGTCTGTCTATTCGCGATAAACTCAAAAACTACCGAACTTATTTTCATATTCACCGGTGGATAGAGTGATTGACGAGGAACGTTTTAGTATATAATTTGTCAAGGAATTTTTCATAATCAGCGCGAGACTACGTCTGCCGGGCCCACTAGTTTAATATAAAAGCCCAAACTATAAATAACAGCTGAATACTCAAGGAAGAAATAAAAATCTCAAATATTTTATGACAACACGTTATAGTGCAATTTATTGTTATACATTTTTATTATGAATATTTTTATAGTCTTTGTAACATTATCTAAGAAATATGATGATGATAATAATATAATTCTATATCGAGTGATCAAGATACGATATTATAAAAAAATGCAAACCCGAGATATTTTCTCTAATTTTCGTATTCTTCTCCACTGATCTTAAAAATAATCTATGATCATATTTCTTTAATAATGCGACACCAGCCTTAGACACTCGTATAACAATAAGTACCTAATAATAAAACAATAATTTCCTCTTCTAAAAACTACTTTTTAAAATTGTGTTATTAGATATCACATAATTATTATTTTTGATTTTATTTTTACTCCTTAAACATTGACTAGGCGATTATTGTTAATTTCAAATATGATTAAATACTTTTTTCTCGTACCTACTTACACTACATAAATTAAGACAATTAAATTACATTTAGAAAACTATGTTTAGCGAACTGATAGAAAAATTAAACATTGCCGAATCAGTTAATGTAGTTTTTTAAGTGTAATTATATATGAGGCATTTCGGGCCAAATCGTTCACTTTAAACTCCAACCCCTTTCGATTGGATTGAAAGTTTTTCATCTTTTCCTACCATATAAAAACGTTTCTCCGAGTTCTTTTTTTTCAACTGACTAAGGACAGCTTTACTGGATTAAACCGATTTGGCGTGGAATGCCCCATATACATGTAACGTTTTTCATACCTATAAGCCTGTCTTTAACTGATTGCCACAACTTAGGTATTTCTCTTATTTTATTTATCTTTATTCCATCTGTAAAAGCCGCTTGCGATAAGATATAAATAATATATTTTAAAGGAATGAAAATAATACAGCCATGAAATGCAACGTTAGGCGTAATTTGCGTCCTTATTAAATTTCTATAAATGTTTAATAAAACAAAAAAAAATGTACACTGATAATTCATATTTCTAAGTCGTACGTATATTTTATTTCACTTCAAGAAAAGATAAAGATTTACTTCGAATCTTAACAATCAGATTGATATGAGAATATTTTCATAGCAAATGTATTGTCTCTTTATTATTAAGTCTTATAAGTAATGTTTATCTACTGTTTTTCTTCGTAAACTAAGCTTATCTGTTACAGTCTCCTATATATATTTTATTAGACTTGTGATTTGTGAAAAAAACGGATACAAATAAGAAGGAATTGATTATATCGAGACACAAACGTCGCGACTTTCTCGCTGACGTCGAATTTTGACAGTCCTACTTTCCCTAACATAATAAGAGTAAGCGAGGTAAGTATGCTACAGTCTGTTTAAACTCATTACCTGGGGTAACTTCATGCATATCCTCTATTAAAATATATTATAAGGGTGTAAGGGGTGTCGAATAACATCACAAGACTTGAGACACCCAAGCCAACCTCACCTGCACGTCGTGCACCC
>MU159501.1:7150-38111 GCA_015888305.1 Antheraea pernyi | reverse complement strand
AAGAGTGTCAAAAATATAGTATTTGAAATCTAATTTTGTCAATTTTTGTCACTTATCAGGTTTGAGACCGCAACTCTCGTTATAAAATTCAGATCACTTGTGTGTTAATCATTTTATACTAGCTATTGCCTGTGGCTTTGCTTGCATTCATGTAGATTTAATATATCATCCATCGGGATCAGTCGTTTTTTCTGGATGAAATGTAGCTTCTTTGTTTTTCTGTACCCTGACGATGTTTTATGTACTTCTGATATGTTGGCGACATTTTATAGTGATCGGTTGAGTAGTTAAGATGTGATAGCATAAGAAACAAACAAACACGATCTCAAGTATAATATTAATCAAGGTGATAATATTTTTTCCATTACATTTCTTAACAAAAATTTAATAGAGACTAAACAAAACTAAACTATATTATTATACCACATACCCGTAATAAACGTGACGAGTATTATGAAGCAGGTATTATCCTTTAGGCGGATTGTAACAAATTTAATTATGAGGTAGTTAGGGATTAGAGAACGAACTTCAAAACGTATTGCTCCATACACGACTCGTATATCACTACGTAATTAAAATTTGCATATATAAGGCAATAAGGTTGTTTGAAAACGATATTTAGAAATTATAACAGTTAACACTACATTCAGAGTGACAGGAAAATAAATAACATATCTTTTTTCGAACTATCTACGCGTTATTCCTCTGAAGGGATATAGAAAGTACTCTTATTATGTTATATTTAATATATGGGGCAGTATCAAGGGATCAGAAGAGTAATCAGACAGCTTATTATTTCGCTCGGATACAGTACATAATTGTTATGTAGGTGATTTGTAATAAAAATAGTAATATATGGTTATAGGTACTATATATGGAAATGTAAATGTCTTTTCACTAAAATATAATGTATGTAAAATTGTCCCAGAATAAATTGATATTCTTAATAATGAGAAGAGAAGTAAGATAGATTAAAACTGTAGTGCCCGACGAAATGTAGGCAATGAAAATTGAACAAGAATTGCGCTCAGAAATGGGCTACATTTATTTTCGCCTTGTGAAGGTTTAGAATTAAGTTGTATAAGAAACATTGTCGAAAAAAGACCAATGTTTTTAGATTATTGTAAAGATGATTATTTATAATATAAATATTCGGCACATTTCTTCAGAAAAAAAATCTTTTAATGCTGGTCGCTGAATGTGTGAAGGGAGATTGTACAGTTTGCATGAGAAATCATATTTATTTTATTTATATCATATAGAAAGCTGGGTTAGCATGGTACGGGCATATTATGAGAAGAGATGAAATTCATGTAGGTAGAAAAGTTTTCAGTATGAAGTTGGACCTCTTTAAACGAGTAAGAGTAAAGGAAGACCGAAAAGGTATGGATGGTTTATGTGAAAAGTGATATTACGTGTGTATAAAAGGTGTGAATACTGAGATGACATCTGACAGGTGGAAATGGTGCCGACCCTATTTAGAGATGAGGGTAAGAAGAAGAAGTCTTTCTAAAGAAAGATCTATTTAAAAGTTTTTCAAATCTCATCTTTAAGTGTATCAAACCACGTAATCAGATTTGTATGAGTAATAATATTGCTGTCATGCATTGATAATAAACCCAAAAAAGTGTGTGTGTACACGCGTTAGAAAGTATACTTCTTTGGCGTAACAAGATAGATGTTTTCAAAACTTTTATCTTTCGCCTTATTCTACATTATATATAGCTAACTTCAAGGTGTCGGTTTGTCGTGACGGTGTGCGCACGCCTCGTAAAAATTTATTCTCGTCATTTTTCCCTATCGCGCCAAAAAATGTATAACTTCAATAAAAAAAAAATTACAACAACACTTCATATAAAATCTTGTAGTATACGCGACCGAAGTCACCGACGGAAAGTTCTTATAAATCGGGCATGGAATGAATCTTTGTATGATATTAATGAAACATCCACATCATTAAAGTGGCGAATGTTTTAGGTCGACACTACACATAGTTTTGTAGGTAGTAGAGCCACGCTGAAGCTATTACTCGTTTCAACATGAATGGGTCGGCTCGCTCGGGGTAGTACCACCCACAGAAAACGGATGTGAAGTAACAGTGCTTGCATTGTTGCGTTTCGTTCTGTCAGTGAGAGCGCCGGAGGCCCACTTCCCTTTCCTCCCTTCCCGTCCTCTCTCTCCCCTCCCCCCAAACACAGGCTGGCAACGCACTTGCGACTCTCCTGATGTTGCAAGTGTCTATGGACGGTAGTGATCACTTAACATCAGGTGACCCGACTGTTCGTTTGCATCCTATGATATAAAAAAAATAGCCAATTACAAATTATTACACCTGGCATAAATTTAGATTGCTCCCAATAACTTTCATCACAGACATAACCTAGATCTAGACCGAGCTTAATGAAACACTGCCAAAATTACTACTTCGATACGTGGCACAGAAACTCTGCCAAATTCCATGTCAATGTACTCGGTTTTAGTGTAATTTATGAACATATAATAAATCGGTTTCTCATAGCTTAGCACTAAGTCAAAGTTAGTGTTAAGTTGGCACTTGGGCTAGTTGTTGGAGTTTCTTGTGTGACACATGTTATAGTTAAAGAGGATGACGTTACATTTTGTTCTGATGATTTATTATCTATGAACTTCAAAAGGTCAGGTCTTAAGAGCGGAATATGATTTCTTCTATAAACTAAATGCAGACTATATATTAAATTATTCTTATTTGCAAAGGGATAGTAAAATTAATGAATATAAATTCTCACGAGGAATACCGAAACGGTAGCCAAATTGATATTTAAAAAGCTTGCTTGTTATCTGGTAACAGAATTTTTTGTGCATATGTGTATAGATTCATTACTATGTGCTTCAAATGAGAAGGTAATCGTGTCTGAGCGAACTACATTCCCTAAATGTCAAGATTATACTGCTAGTAAGAAAAACACACAATATGTTTAATTTTCGTTACTTATTTAAAATTAATATAATAGACAATTTTTTTTTTTATTTTTTTTTACTATATTTTTGGCAACCAATCTTTTAGATTATTACTGCCATTGTCAAGTAGTTAATAGTATTACAAGTTCTTCTTCCATTCCATTTTGGCAACCAGTCTTCTAGTAGACCATCACTGCCATTGTCAAGTGAGTATTGATATTACAAGTTTCTTGATATAATTTCAATGAACTAACAAGATGGTGGCCAACTTGTTAGAACTTTCCATGGAATTTTTGTGGCATCTCAGAATTCATGGTCCGGGTATTATTTTCCATTCACTTCACTTATACACAATAACCAAACTATATTACATAAAACACCACCAATTTTACACAATATAGAGTCAAGTAACACAAGATTATGAATAAAGAATAAAATCCACTACATGACAGACCAAGATACCGCCAAAAACTCAATAGACAAATTAACATTGTTTTTAAATATCTACCATATTACATATCATAAGATTGTTAATCTAACGTGTCTGTACCTTTTAAAAAAAATGTGGAATAAATTGGTGTCTTGGAATAAATAATATACATTTAAATAATTTAAAATTAAAATATCTGTGTGTCTGTTTGATTGATGTTCTGATTGTTTGAACACGCGTTAACTAACGTACTGCGTTTACGATAAAACCTCACCAAGAAGGTTATATCCTTGAATAACATTTAGTCTTGGTTTTATTAAAATCGGTTTACTATATCAAAAGTTATTGTAATTTTTATCACGACGCGACTTAAGTGTGAGTAGTAGATAAGAGACTTATATACGCAGGTAATTTTATTAGCCACTGCTTTTTTATATTAGTTTCCACTCGGACGGAGTCGCGGGTGTAGCTGGTGTATGCATAGTAATTAAATTATTTCTAATAACATTACTGTAATTGAGGTGGCGAAGACTGCCATATGTTCACTTTACTATTAATGATAGTTAAGCCGTTTTGCTACTCGCTGCCCTTCGAAGTAATAATAAACTTTAAATACAATATAAACTATTTTATTGTTTACATTTACCACCGGTCGGATGGTTCAAATCACGTTATTGGTAGGGGGTAGAGCCACACTGAGGTTATTACTGGTTTCAGCATGAATGGGTCGGCTCGCCCGGGGTAGTACCACCTTCTCATAGAAAACCGACGTGAAGTAACGGTACATGCATTCTTGCGTTTCGTTCGGTCAGTGAGAGCGCCGGGGGCCCACCTCCCCCTCTCCCACCCCTTACTTCAAACACAGACTGTCAACGCACTTTTAGCTCCGCTGGTGTTGTAAGTGTCTATGGACGGTGGTGATCACTTAACATCAGGTGACCCATCTGTTCGTTTGCCTGCTATGACGTAAAAAAATAATTATATATATTATTATTTTTTCGATCGTACAGCATTTACTTAAGTAAAGTGCGAAATGCGAAAAGATGGCGGTTTGACAATAATCTTCTTATAGCATTGGAATTTTTGCTAGAAATATATTTGGTATAACTTTTGCTTTATTATTACCTTACATCTTATTTTCTAATCGAGAGGTACATTTAAAAGAATTTTTGTTATATCTCAAATTATGTGACAATATTTTCGTATAGATAAATATTAGAGCGTAGACATGCACTTTTTCGTATAAGTTCCTGTATTCATAGGAAATTCGCCGACTCAGTGAACCGTGTAGGCGTTTCCATATTGTGATAAATTACCCTCGAGCCTTCGACTCGACGGGCGTCCGATCGACCTAGTCATTAACTAGAATTTGTACACAAACTTTCCTAGATGTGGGTAAACGTTATAACGCTACAAAGGGTTTTCATTAATCGTAACTTTGGGGTGCATTCGACGTTTATTAAAATTCTCTTTTCCGACACTAATCTGTTGAAAGCTGTCTGTTTGATTGATTACATCATTTTCATAATTGTATTGAGTTAATTTAAAACTTAATTCTTAAATCATTTTCACGATAGATCATATTAGGTCTTTACCTGTGAAATTGCCGTTTTGTATGAAAAAATTTAAACTAATTTTTTTCATGTATATTTCATTTGTATTCATCGAAGTAATCACCCATGAAATCAATGCACCTTTGCCAACGCAGTGGCAGTTTATTGATGCCCTTTTAAATAAATCAGCTGGACGGGAGGCAACAAATTCTTCAAAGGCATTTTGTACTGCCTCTCGGGTATTGAATTTTTTTCCCGCCAAAAGTAGTAGTCTGTAGGCGCAAGGTCTGGTGAGTAGGGCGGATGACGGAGAACTCCCAACCCCAGTTCTTGCAACTTGGAGACCGTCTGCTATGCAGTATGAGGTCGCGCGTTGTTGTGCAGGAGCAGCGGAGACGAGCGATTGACCAATGCTGGTTAAAGACCTATTATTTAATTCCATTTTCGAAATATATAGTTCTATCAAAATATAACCTTTGTACACAATAAAACATATCCAGACCGTGGCCTTTTAAAATTTATATAATTTAAAGAATCAAACTTATTCATAAACGTTACTTTTATGTGAGTTTTTAAACAAACTTCATGAAAATCAGTTATTATACACTCATCGATATAAACTTTCCCTAAGGTTTCCAATTATTGCTTTCAGTCCGTAGACTTGGAACTAACACCTGACTTTTAAATAGATAAATTATATCTCCTGAATGAAGTTTGCGATGTTTCTGCTTTTTATTATAACCGCAACTGTTAAACATATTATTAAAAACATTGCAAGGTTTATGAATAACGTATATAATTGTATAAATCTTAACTAATGCGAACGTCAATTTGTTTGTTTGTTTTTCACGCTTTCAGGTCATAACTATACAACCATTTTTTTATTATAACCGCAATTGTTAAAGATATTATTAAAAACATCGTAAGGTTTATGAGCAACGTAGATAATTGTATAAATCTTAAGTAATATTATAAATGCGGAAGTGAATTAGTTTGTTCGTCACGCTTTCAGGTCTTAACTATTCAACAAATTATAATTGTATAAATCTTAACTAATGCGAACGTCAATTTGTTTGTTTGTTTTTCACGCTTTCAGGTCATAACTATACAACCATTTTTTTATTATAACCGCAATTGTTAAAGATATTATTAAAAACATTGTAAGGTTTATGAGCAACGTAGATAATTGTATAAATCTTAAGTAATATTATAAATGCGGAAGTGAATTTATTTGTCTGTTTGTGACGGTTTCAGGTATTAACTATTCAACGAACCATCGTGAACTTATGCAAACACGTTGTCAGGGATGCAAAAAGACATATTTTATCTAAAAAAAAAGTATAATTCCCGAGGGATAGGTTTAATCTTCATTAAGGAACGCGAAGCCGCGAGCAAAAGTATGTTAAAATGTTAATAAAACTATTGCGTTGTGGCAAATGTTTGTTTTTCACACTTTATATACGCAAGCTGAAGTATTGCATAGACATTGTTAAGGCCACAGAAAAGTTCATAAGGCTCCTTTCGTTCAGAATAATTACTTTTCCCGAGAGATAGGTCAAATCTACAAACCTACATTAATACGAGCGAAACTGCGAACAAAAACTAGTACACGATAAACAAATAAACTTTTTCAATAACATCGTATCTACTACAAACAATAATAATAAAAACATCGTGACCTTTTCTTCCAGAATTAAGCGATGACATTTGATGTATTCTTTCGCAGTTAATAAGAGTTTACTCTCAGATGCGTAGATATAAATTTAATCATTTAGTCCATTTTATTTCAAATGTTTTTCATATTTTTGTTACACAAAAGTCCAATACATACCTTATTATCTGCAAGTCGTATTCAGTTATAATGAGAATTTATTATTCTAGCATGTTCTATATTCATGAACTTTTAGCAATGGCAGTTATACGGCCATTACTATGATAAAGTCTCGCCCACTAATCGTTAGTATGATTTTGAACTTGTGTATATCGGAAAGCTTGGTATTGTCCGGCGTAAAATATATATTCTATTAGGTACTTTATTATAAGCTATTTTTTTAAGGGTAAGCTTTTTTAAGCACCTAGAGCGGTATTTTTTTGGCAGGAGAAAAATTTATGAATTCGCGTCACCGACATGCTCGTGACGTATAACGCTTGCGTCAGACTGGCGACGCATAGCAAACTATGTATGTACATGAGGCTTGTGTTTGATTTATTAATAACATGTGTATAATTGCTTAGAGTGCTGATAGGTGTGAAAATCATAATTTTAATAATTTCAATTTACAAATTATAAAATTGAAATAGACTATAATTGATTTCAAAATTCAAAAAAGAAACACATTTTTCATTTACTACAGTCCTCGCCAATCTTAAGTAGTTAGTAGTAATCTAAAATTAGCATCAATTTAAGGTTTTTTTTTTGGTATAAGGGGTGTTTTGGGGTGTAAGGGGTGTCAAATAACATCTAAGACTTGAGACATCCAAGCTAACCTCACCTGCACGTGGTGCACCCTGCTGAATAACGAACGAGGCAATGGCGAAAGCGGATGGTAGGGTTTTACAACCTGACTGGGTCGCAACCACCATGTATATGGCGAAAAAGCCCGTCATAGTGATTCGCTTCTGCGGGTCTCGTTTCGGCATCAGCCTGTGCAAGCTTTTCGCAGGCCAGCATGACAGCGGCGATCGGCGATGGATACTGTGTCACTCGGTGGTCGCCGTTGTTTTTGGATTGTACTGTGCTTACCATGAGGTACAGTGCAGTCATTTTGCCGTGCTACTATTAAAAAAAAGGCTTAACTTGTCTCAACCTTATACGTATTATATAAAACGTATTTGGCGCGGACTGTACTTTGAACATGAAGTTAACGCGGTCGGTATCAGGCGGTGATGTCGTAGTATTCTTCTACTACCTGCCACATATTTAGTTCACGTGACATATAACTTTTATTAGCATTATGTGCGTTCAACATACACTTTGGATAAAACTATATCCGTGTTATTACAAAAAAAGTTAAAAACGTTTTGAATGCTTGCTTTAAAAAAAGTTTAGGTACTTTCGTATTAAATACACCGCAATCGCCGAACGTTCGGCATCTTGCTCTTTTATCTCGGTTTGGTTAGGTTAGGTTAGGTGTGCGAAAAAGGATATCGCGAGCTTGCCGCGGCAGCGCTCGGTGAGCGCGGTGCATTTAATACGAAAATACCCAAACTTTTTTGTAATTAACACGGTATATTTATATGGTACATATAAAAAGTACTTTATAAATGATAGTAATGGTAAATTCCGTATAGCTTTTGTACTCAATATACTGACTAAACTAGTGTAAAGGCCGTTACAGCTTCACCGTGGAGAGCGTAGAAGGCACTCAGCTAAACACGTGCAGAGGTGTCAGAGTGGCTGTATATCGGCATGGGATATTGCCTTGTATTAAAATTCGCGTATTGAAGGTTAACTATTTGTGCTAACTATATATACATATGTTGTTTGATTTAGAAATGCAAGGCGGTAAAAAGCCACTATGGTTAATATTTCTCTTGTACGTCATGATCGTCTGTATGCGTCTGTATGTATAATATGTCATCACATATTATGTTATTCGTTCATTGTCGTTTAGCAAGTTACACAAAGGCACGAGTAAATTAAGTAGTTGCTAAAATTATTATTATAGAATTTAACGTGTTTCTACAGATCAAAAATATAATACCAATATAAATGTTAATATTCAGGTATATTTACAAATATACTAGTGAGCGCCCAGTGGTCGACATTCGACCATAGTTCATTGATTTTTTTAAGTTTGAATGCTATTAGGGTTAATATCATTGTTGAATGTAGAATGAAAAAGGGTAATTGAAACGCAAGAGTAAAATAATACATACAGTCGAGCATAGCAACCTCCTTCACAACCTTTTTTGAAGTTCGTTATCGACGAATGTCAAAATGTTTTTTTTATTTACATGTGTGTATATGTTGTGTAAAATTGAAATTAATGCATAGTTTAATTAATTTAATGTACTTCTAATGCATTTTATATAAAATAAATAGCTTTCTGCACTCTTTCGGGGAGGTGGATCTCCGGCGCTCTCACTGACCGAACGAAACTCAACAATGCAAGCACTGTTACTTCACGTGGGTGTTTCTGTGGATCGGGTGGTATCGGGTCGAGCCGACCCATTCATGCAGAAGCCAGTAATAGCTGCAGCGTGGCCCTAATGCCTTAAAAATGAATAAAGATATGATAATTTTTATAGTTTTTTGTCAACGAACTGTTTTAGTACGAATGAAACATATAACGTCGAGTTCCCTTTTAAAATTTTATAATTTGATAAACACCACCATGTAGTGTACAATTAAGTGTCCCTTAAAAAGGAAATCGGAGTAAGTGCGAAACGATTAATCAGGAAAGGTTCTGCTAAGTTAATAAAACGGTTACTCCATTACACAGCTATGATTCAATTAAGTTTTATATTACGGATCTACACTAAGAGATAGTATATCAACGTTGATTTAAAGAAAACGGTTTTCACCCATATATTTTACCTGAGTACATATAAATTAAATGATATTATTATTTATATTGATTTTACGACAAATAATTATTAGAATATATCAATAAATAGTATCGAGACACCAACTTTTTGGTAGTCATGCACGTGAACAAAAAAGAAAAAGTGACATCTCATTCTTCTGTTTATCATGAAACAATCGAGACGGTCTTGTTAGAATCAGCAGTACGGTAGCAAAAATAAATTTCTACGATATTTTGACGACACCGTAAGGAGAAAAAAAGTTAAGAGTAGGTACGTAATGTAAAAGAGGTCAAATTGTAACTGATACGGGCTCGACGTCAAAGAAAGTAAATGCTGTCTTCCATCGTTTCCCTTCGAACGTGTCCAATAAAAGTGTGTGTAAATGCTTTCAGTATGATCGGTTGGGTAGTTGGCGTGAGTGTCTAACGAACAGACTTACGTTCGCAACTATAATATTAGTCAGGAACTCATACTACTATGACTAGCCACTATGATACTATATGACTACTTTTATATGTAGTAGAGCCAACTGGTTTCAGCATGAATGGGTTGGCTCGTTCGGGGTAGTACCACCCTCGCAAAGAAACACCGACGTGAAGTAACAGTGCTTACATTGTTGCGTTTCATTCGGTCAATGAGAGCGTCGGAGGCCCACCTCCCCTTCTACCACCCTTCCCCTCCCAGGCTGGCAACGGACTTGCGACTCTCCTGGTTTTGCTAGTGTCTATGGACGGCGGTGATCACTTACCATCAGGGACCTGTTCGTTTGCCTCCTATGATATGATAAAAACATTAAAAAGTCTACAATCGGTTTTCAAATTATTTTCGTTTAGTGAGCGATTTAAATACGTGTTAAAATATAAGTATTTAAATTAACGTGAATATTTAAGTTTCGAATTAAATGCACCGTGGTCGCTGAATGTTCGCCATCTTGCTATTTTGTCTCGCTTTGGTTACGTTAGGTTAGAATTGCGAAAAAAGATAACGCGAACTCGCCTCGGGCGAGCGCGGTGCATTTAATTCGAAACCTTTTTAAAGCAAGTATTCAATACGTATTTAACTTTTTTGTAATAACACCGTTACAGGTTTTAGCCTTTGGTTTAAGTTGCTAAACACGTTAAACCTAAACTGTGGTAGCTAGGCACACAACTTTAGAAAAATCTCCACTATCATGCAAAATAAACTGTGTTTTAGGAAAGTTTTCTTTATGCAGTTGAGAAAGTGCATATTGTGACAACATTTAGACTCAAACCCTGTACGAAGCAAAAGTTTTCAAGGAAGGAAATTATCCTTGTGCAAACATTCCCTAATTACAGAGTAATTTCAAATGATCATCAGGTTGTTTTCAACACTCAAATAGGTAATCTGTCACCAAGAACTTACTGCGTTTCAGATAAATATAAGTAACTACGTATTTAAACAGTACGGTAGCAAAAATAAATTTCTACGATATTTTGACGACACCGTAAGGAGAAAAAAAGTTAAGAGTAGGTACGTAATGTAAAAGAGGTCAAATTGTAACTGATACGGGCTCGACGTCAAAGAAAGTAAATGCTGTCTTCCATCGTTTCCCTTCGAACGTGTCCAATAAAATACAAACGAAAATCAACGTCTCGTCGAATAAATGAATACAAGAATAGACGTATGTGTCGAATAATGTCGATGCATTTTTACTTCCATTTCAAACGATTTTACGGTTCAATGATTACAAAAGAGATGTAAATATTTCTGTTATAACTTCTTGAATCTTTTATTACGTTTGAAAATGTATTTTGTGCTGTTAAAGTTAAAAGTTTCAATTATATTGTTCAAATAGATGTATAATAAATAAGCCTTCAAGTAAAAAAGGAACCTTCAAGTAATAATTATGTATTACTGAAGTGAAAATTCTTAAACATTTTTGTTATGCGTTATACATTACGCAGGCCCACCTCCTCTCTCCACTCCCCCCTCCGTCCCTTTCCCACAAACACAGACTGACCAGATTGACAACGCACTTTCGACTACCCTAGTGTTGTTAGTGTCTATGGACGGTGGTGATCACTTAACATCAGGTGACCCACCTGATCGTTTGCCTACTATGACATAAAAAAAAACTAAACGTAAGATAAGTATGTTTTTATGTAAATAGACACACTAATTGGGTCGAATAGTAAATAAATATGATTAAATGATTTTATACATATGATATAATGATTTTATTTATACCACGGGACTGCGTATAGTATATAGTTTATTAGCATTCTCATATGTATATGTAATTTAAAAAAAAACGTATTGTCTCATAACATTTAAAAAATTAAAGCCCACTCATGCGATGACCCCGGACGGGCAGTTAGTTTCTTGTACATATCGAATTCTTAGAGATAAAACGGTAAAGTTCTCTATCTTTTGCACATACATATGTAGGTCAAAAGTATCAAAAGTATCGGTTAGCAACGATGGTCGAGTGGTTTGACCAGTGAGATATCAATCTGATATCCGCAGGATCGACCCCCGGGATGTAATAACGAATGTTTCGTAATTCACGTATAATTATTTTTACTTATAATTTAAATTGGTAACATTATCCGGCTGACGGTGAAGGAAGACATTATGAGTAAATTGAACGTGAGAAATCTTCTTGGTGACATGTGGGAATATATTTGAATTGTGGATTTCTCGGAATTTGAAATCGCGAATATGGCGTAGGTTGGTATGGTGATTATGGACATACTTACCTTCGGGAAGAGAACTATGGCCCTCCAGTGGCTCTCTTAAAGTCTGATGATGAAGATGACACTCAAAATTTACTATAATTTATTTTTACTTCAAGCCAACCAATGATCGTCCATTGACTTAATATGAGTCATAAACGAAGCAAAAGCGATATCTCATTTTTTAATACAGATTTCCATTTTTTTAATTACTCCCCTTTTATGAATATTAAAATTTATTAAGAAATTCTGTTCTACAGTTAATTTAAATAATGTTACTATTCATTTCTATTTGGAACTTCTTTACGCTTAATAACTTAAGCCATTTAAGACGCGAAAAGAGTTCGAATAGACGTAAAATGAATTTCGTATAATCAGTTTTTAACTAGTGTTAGTATACATTTCAGAGTGGTAACATTCGGGATCAAATCGCCAATTAATTCAGGGAATGATTATGGCCACACAAAACTTACTTCTAACACAGTACGTTCTTAATAAAGAAATTAATTAAATTTTCTACGCGATATGAAAATGATTGCAGAATACTAATTTTGTTTTGTTCGAGCAAAATCTGTGAATTTAAATGTAGTTCACGATTCCAAGTTTGTCGTGAACATAATACACCTAAGTAAGATTAATTACTGAATACAATTGTATTTTTGGTTTACAATTATAATGTGGCTAAATTATATTCCTTTTGATACATACAACTAAATGCTGGTGACTTCGTATGTAATAATCTTTGTTAATATTGTAAACTAGTTTTTGCCCACTGCCTCGCTCGCGTTGATGTATATTTAACGTATTTCCTCGGGAATAGTACTCTATTTGTAGATGTGATTTCCTATATCGTTTTCTGTAACCTTGACCACGTGTGTGAAAATTTTCACTGTTAAATAGTAAAGCTATAAAAATTTTTACTTAATTTTATTGAATTTAAATTTGTACCAAACAATCATATTCATTATATTAGTTCGAATGAGATTGTGAGTATTGCTTGTTACTCCTTAATTACTAAACCAATCATCAAATTTTGCATATACTTCAGAGGTACAAGAAAGGACAAAGTGTACATTTAATGTAGAAAATTTAATGTAGAAAAAGTTCTGTTCCCGAAGGGTAGTTCAAATCTACGCCAACACGAGCGAAAACTATTTAGGGTATAAAATATAATTGAAAAGAAATACATTATGCTAATCTATCTATTATAACATAATAAAGCTTAAGAGTTTGTTTGCTTGAACGCGCTCATTTCAGGAACTACTAGCCGGATTTGACAAATCAAGTGTTAGATAGCATATTTATCGAGTAAAGCTATATATAGGCTATATATCATCACGCTAAGACCAAAAGGAGCTGAGTACGAATAAAGAATTTACAAAATTTACCCTCTTTTAATATTTTTCTTGTCACTAGAAAAGTTTTAAGTATGATTGGTATGATAAGGTGAACGGATATAGAAGTAGTGGAAGACCAAAAAGGTATGGATGTATTATGTGAAAAATGATATAAAAGGTGTGAGTGCTGTGATAACATCTCATAGAGGATAGTGGAAGAGAAAAACATGTTGTGCCGACCCTACTTAGGTGGGATAAGGGTAAGAAGATGACCTCATTTTACTAAAGGGACAGCGAACAGGCGACCGGCCCATCTGATGGTAAATGGTTACCGTTGCCTATGGACAACTGCAACATCAGGGGCAATGTTTTGTTGATGAGCGCGTTTCAATCTCCTTTTGAAGACATCCATGTCTCTGGGGGGACGACTTAATAATAGTGTAGTGTACTTTTATAATTAGAATTTTTTACATTTAAAAAATACAAAAAAATTATGTTGATATTTCTGATACTGATTTACTTCGTTCATTACCGTTTGTTCAATAACCTTAAAAGATGATACGCTCGTTTTTTTAATGAACCAGGTTTTGTGAATAACTGGCCAATAGGTGGAGCTAGGTTGTATTATTTTATTTTTATGTTTTATACTACAATTTAAACAGAACAAGATCGCGGGCAATTGCTAGTTTAATATACAATCAACTGTTTTATCTGATTGGGTTTTTGAATAATCCTTACTAAATTGTTTGATTAATATACGCGAGAAATTAAAATTATTTATAAAAATATATTCAGGTACCTAATTAAAAAAAATTAAAACGTTTTAATTTAAAACTAGATAACCATAGTTGTAATTAGAAATCATTATTTATTGTACATATACAAAATTAGCTATGATATTCATTAAACAAATATTAGAAACTTCAAGAAAGAGTTAATAAATTGTTAATCCATTTGTCTTAGGTAATATAAAGATAATCTATTTGTCGCAAATGCGGAAAAATTCAATCTAAAATTGAAAGTAATTTTAAGTACTAAGAAGAAATTAAGTTATATAAGTAAAATGGTATTCATACAAAAATTACCTCTTCGATAGTCGTTCTAAACACTTGCACGCGAGTGTAACACTTTCATTATAAGTAGTTTTGTTCGCCGGTAGTACTACGCCGGTAAGTTTGTCCGGGAATGTCCGGGAGTGCGCGCCGGACGGCGTCGCGCGGTAGACTAGACGCCGAACCCCGCGCCCGCCCACCGCCGCCCGCCCTACCGGTTTTTGATTTACAAACACCAATGCAGACTGTGATATGCACTGCTTGCTGTTATGTTACTTAGGATTCGATGAGTGTATAGTACTGATAACGTTAATTTTCCACATATTTACGTACATGCATGGTACCGAATAGGAATATCATAATTTTAGTTTGAAATATTGTTAACTGATATTATAAATATGATAATGAATTTGTTTGTTTGTTACACTTTTATGCCTCAACCTTCAATACAGAAAAAGAAACTGTTCCCGAGAGCTAAATGAAATCTGTATACGCGAGCGATGCCACTAACAAAAGCTAGTTTGTTCATTATTAATTTATGTGAATGATTAACTGATAAAAAAGTCAAAAATATTACCTTTAAAAAAAAACAGAACAAATAAAATTCAGCATTGAAAAAAACAATCAAGTTTTATGATTTTAAAGAAACGTGAACTTACAAATTAAGATAAATATATTCTTCATTGTTAAACTAAGTATCCGTGTGAAAAGAAGTATTTTCATGATTTTAAGCTTTTGTAAAGGCTAATAATAAAAGTAAACCGCTCAGGACATTGACTCGATCTCATCCTTTTCCACTATATTACGAACATTGTATTGTTAAATATTATACTAATGTTAATAATACTCATATAAAATGCTAATGAATAAATGTAGTAAAAAAACTAATCATATAGGGTTTAAAAAAAGTTACGAATATAGTGCTCCATTCTGTTGATATACATTTTTGCAGTTACGCGTCAGGGTCTACGACACGATTTAATTTTTGAGTCGCGTGGGTGGAAACAATATCCGGGGCGATAGCGCCCGGTGCATCAATTACTCGCCGCTATCTAGGCCAAAAGCATTTACTCCACTCATATTTAAATTCCATCCTGTGACGTACAACATATATACAATCTCAAAGTAATTAACACACAATATCCATGCAATTATGTGTTTTACTATGTCCAAACGAATTTGTCGTAGTGAAAGTAATTTTACTATATTGTGGTGATTATGTTTTGTTTTATTCTTTCTTTTTTTAAATGGTTTGGTCACATAGCGACCTTGCTACCCTTATTAGAAGGCATATGTATACTAACATACATACATCACTAGCTACCTCCTACCTCCTATTCGTGGCAATATTGGCTAGCCTGTACAGCATCATGGCTTCATCCAACAAAAGTGAAGCCACAATGCCGTTACATAGTCTTGTCTTTGTCTGGATTAACTGTGGGTTATCTTTCTTTAAAATCTCATTTGATCATTACTGCTTTACTCCTACAACAGTTTTTATAATAATAATTAACTCTGTTCATTTCGAAACGAATGAAATCGATATATATATGTATAGATGAAATGATGAAATCGTTATTCAATCTGAAAGGCCGTAGCGTGTTGTTAAATAGCTAATAAAGCCCTCTTCAGTAAATACACTAGTGACAACGGCTCAGCAGTTAGCGTGTACAGACACTACGTTGCTTGATTTCGGTTCGAATCCTTGACAATGGGTCGGAGTTTTCGGTGAATGAAAATATCGTGATGTAGTAGAAAGGCTTTTTCTAAGACCACCATCCAACATCCAGATGTTGAAAATCTGTCACCAAGCACTTCTTGGTTTGTACTGACAGCTGCATTTGAGAGCTAGTTTTCCTTTAGATTTAGCGTGTTTACCATCTATCAAGAAAGAAGAAGAAGAAGGTGAAATTGTGGTCAAACTCTAAAACCTATAAATTAAAAAGCCTTTAAATTACATTACATATCAGCGTGTCTAAATGTGCAAGAAAAAAGTGTGTGTATAGTACACGCGTTAGAAGTTATACTTCTTTGGCGTAAGAAGATAAAAGTCTTTTCAAAAATTTTATCTTTCGCCTTATTCTACGTTTGTAAAAAAATCGACACTAACAATAGAAAAAAGGTATTTAATACATTAGAAGTTTTAATACAAAGAAATACAAACAACAAATACAAAGAAACAAAATATTGACTTCAGGGTGTCTGTTACTCGTGATGGTGTGCGCGCGCATCGTAAAAATTGACTCTCATCATTTTTTCCCAACGCGCCAAAAGAAGTATAGCTTCAAAGATATTAATATTTTAAAAACAAGCTTTTATGCGGTTGACACCATAATCGGATTTCGTTTTTCAATGTGTTTAGCAGCCATTATGAAATTCAACATTTGGCATTTATTTCATTTTCGTATTTTATTAGCAGAACCGGTTCTAATTTGACGTGCAAGATTTGAACGAAACAAGTAACAAACATTGCAAGCTAAATACAAGCTTGTAACATTAAAAATGTCGAGCCTTATAATTTTACTATAGGTATATTATTCATTAAAAACTGAATGCTTTGCCTCATTACATGATGTTCATTTGTAAATTTACTAATTAAGAATTTTCAACGTGCTCTCACTAATGATCGCGGAGTAAAGTTATTTTCCACTTTAAAAGTATCGTCAAATGGTTGCGAAATGAGACGGTAAAGAAACGGCAACATTAATAAACTCGAGGGAAAAACTGGCTGTCTTTCATTGTCGCTACTTGTTGCTTCTGTCTATTCTATATTTCTTATTATCTCGGAGTTTCATTAAATTTATCACCGAATGAAATTTATAGTAGCGTTACGGTGTTTTAATTGTAGTTATTTATGACAGACATAACAGCTTTAATAAATAAAAAATGTCGTTTGCGCATGAACAAAAATTGATTACTTTTTACATTTTTAAATCCACATTAATTTGTGACTCTATTTATCGTCGCAATTTTAGCAAGAACAATAAAAACAAACTCCAGTTTGATTTTATGTTGTCACTATCATCATCAGCCTGTAAGAGACTCACTGCGGGGTCATAGGCCTCTTCCCAAAGGAATGTCTGCGCATAATCACCACGCCAGATCACGACCAGAAACTCTGAGAAATTTCTATGTAAACATTTCTGTTTTCCCACATACACTAATACTACAAGAACATTTCTCAGGTTCAGATGATGATGTTTTCCTTCCTTCCTTCCTTTTCCTTCATCGTCAGCCGATAATGTTACCAATTTAAATTGGTACATGTTAGTGAATTCGTTAGTACGTGCCAGGATTCGAACCTACGGATATCGGATTGATATTCCACCGGTCAAACCACTGGATCAGTACGACTTCATTTTATATTATCCTAAATATATATTCGTGACATTCAAGTAAATGGTTCCGGAAGTAAAATGTCTACAATTGGATAATTATAAACATTTCCTCATAAAATATATGTAGTTAGAAACGAATCTCAGAGGAAATAATGACACTTTCCACGATCTACGAATAAAGACACTAAAGTTTTGTATTTGTATTCTAGCGTAAATAATGGAATCACATTGTGATGTTCTAAGCGAGATTCCTGTTTAATTAATTATACCCTTATAATTGTTTTCAACGCGATTCATGTGTCAGCCATTGTTTTGTAATTAATTCGGATGTGAGAACACTCATTGTTACTCACTCTGTTATTTATGGATTTTTTCTTTTGAAGTGAGTTTCCGTGCTTTATATAGGATATATGGATAGGGAAATTTGGGAAACAAAAATTGAGATTATTAAAAAAAAAACTAATTATGTAATAAAAGCAGTTTCCTTATTGGGAAAATAGATATGAGATAGTGACTGTGTTAGAGTAAAATGTTGAATCTTTGAGCTTCTCCGAGGTTATTTTATAGTGGAAGAGACGATCTTAAAAATGGTAGGATTCGTTAAATTGTATTTGAAATATATATATTTTTTTATATTCTTCGAATTAACAATGAAGCATCTTCGTGAGATCCCAAAGTCATGCTTTTAGATGATAGATATATCTTTAGATGACGATGATCAAGTTTCTGACAGAAGGTGATTTACGTACTACTATTGCATCAACGTAGATTCGACCTATTCCTCGGGAGCAATACATTTTTATTGGTGACTAGCTGTGCCCCCGACTTCGTTCACTTGGAACGTGATGTACAAAACAATGACTAATAAAGACATCTGAACGTATTAAGTCCATTTGCTTATATACTTTTCTCTCATACTTAAGTCGCGGCGCCATTAAAATTACAATATTTTTTGATTGAGTGGACCGATTTTAATTAAACCAAGACTAAGATACTCCCGAGGGTATTCTTTATGATTATCTTATATGAGTTTTTATTGTCAACCCATTAGTTTAGCAGTGATACGTGTTCATACAAACAGACAGACAGACAGACAGATAGACATACAGACATTTCTAAAAATGATTGAAATGTATTCTATTACTTATTCCTACACGTTAGATTTACATTTTTATTATATATGTATATATAGAAGAAGAGTAGAAGTAGTGAGAGTATTCTTTTTTTCTACCCCTGAAAATGTGTATGTTGTCATGATAATCGGTTTAGTTTAAGAGTGAAATATACTCATATTCGTAATTATATAATAATATCAGTAAGTATAATGGCGTTAACGCCACTAACAGTATTTATTATTTTGTTATGACATATATAATCTATGCTATTACTATAAGAAAAACATCCTAGGAGATACTCTCTGGAATTAATGACTCGATTCTAAAGATTATCATAAATAAGAGGATATTAAAGTGAAATATTATAAGCATATAGTAATATAAATGATTTCATAATGTTTCGTTCAAAACAATAATACAGTATACTCATACTAAATCCACTCTTAAATTAGCTACGCAAAAATTTTATGGATCCCTGAAGATATAAGAAAATATTTACAGTGTTTTATTTGTAACAGAAATGGTATATAACATATTACACTCCTAATGGAACAAACAGACGCATTCGGATATTTAATGGCGTTCATTTTGTTTATCAAATTGTACGGTTATTCCACATATACGAAAGTCGGGGCACATTCATTTCAAAATTTTCGAATCAAGCTCGACTATTTCTGTTAGTTTTGTATGTTTAGTTATAAATAGAAAAACAGGGTCTGTTGTAAAGACACACGATGCAAATGAAAGTCTTGTATTACAGGAAGCATTTTAATTAATAAAATACAACAAAAAGCCAACGGCACGCGGTGTTCCAAGGCGTTCGCCCACTCTGTTTAACTTCGGTGATCGGATGAGAACAGTTGTTTTCAACACTCTACCCGATACAGTGTTTACTTCCACCACTTTTAGTCGCACAAAAAGTTTGCGGATCAGAATTTCAAAGTCCTGCTAAAAGAATCAATTAAAAAAAATATGTTTATGTGCCTAATAGATTACGAAGGAATGCTCATTGTGTATTAGGTTTATAATTATCTTTTCTTTATCTTAATTATAAGAACGGAAATTTAAGAAATTTCTTTAAACGTTGGTTAATACAAATGCATGTTTTATGTGTCCTTATCTACTAAATACTTACTTCTTAAAAAGTATATTAGATAAAAAGTGTACTTGTCGGGTCATTTCATAGACCCTCGTCACACGAACTTAAGTTTATTGTGTTTCTTTATATCTCATGGATCTCCGTTAGGGCGTACATTATTCATTTTGTGAAAACACCGAAATTTATTCGGGGTTTATATGAAACGTTGTATTTATTTAGATTGCTTTATAACCATAGTAGCTATAAATATATAAAATATCTATACTATTTCAAAACAAAGTACCCGATTGTAGAATTAATAAAGAACAGATTGTGTGTCTGTGAAATTTCCTATCATACAAGGGCTGGAACCCTAGTGCGGAAATTATTTTTAAAAATACGTCAATTTTTAGGTATATTTTTTCGTTCGCTTCTCACGCAATAACATAACTTATTTCTAAGAATACTTTTTTGAATATTATTTTGAAGTCACAAAGATTATTTTGTATTTCAGTTAAAAGTTATTATTGAATTCTTTGTTTGTTTGCAGAAATATAACTTATTTATATTATCTTACAGTTTACTAAGAAATACTAGAGGTAGGAAAATGAATGATAAAACTTTTCTTAACACTGGAACATTAAAAGGCATCAGTTACATTATGCGGAAATATTGTTGTCATAATTTACTTGCAGTAATTCGCTAACTTTTTTATGGTGGTAGAGCCACGCTGAAACTATTACTGGTTTCAGCACGAATGGGTCGGCTCGCCCGGGGTAGTACCACCCTCTCATAGAAAACCGACGTGAAGTAACAGTGCTTGCATTGTTGCGTTTCGTTCGGTCAGTGAGAGCGCCGGAGACCCCCCTCCCCTCCCCTCTCCTCTCTCCTCTCCCTTTCCCTTCCCTCCAAAAGATGGCAACGCACTTGCGACACCTCTGGTGTTGTTAGTGTCCATGGACGGTGGTGATCACTTAACAGCAGGTGACCCACCTGTTCATTTGCCATCTATGACATTAAAAAAAAAAAAAACTGTGCTAACAAATAACTCGATTTTGAATCTTTTTATCTTGCATAATTATATACGGAATAGAAGGTGTTAAAAAAGCGAATGTCACGTACATTTGAAACCATTTGGTTATTATTACGCTGAGTATTCCTTTAGGACGTGCCTCTCGCTTCGTTCAGAAATTGGGTCAGCCCGCCCCATAGAGTATAGGTGCCATTATAAAAGGGCTTAGGAATAAATCGATAAAGCATTTTTGTCACTACTATCATGCTTTTATAATAAGTTGAATTATGGAATCCATATAAAAAAAAGTGTGTGTGTGTACTTATGTACACGCGTTAGAAGTTATACTTCTTTGGCTTAAAAAGATAAAAATCTTTTCAAAAATTGTATCTTTCGTCTTATTCTATGTTTGTAGTAAAAACGGCACTAGCAATAGAAAATGTTGACTATAGCTAACTTCAGGGTGTCGGTTTTTCGTGACAGTGTACGCGCGCATCGTAAAAATTTACTCTCATCATTTTTCCCCTAACGTGCCAAGAGAAGTATAACTTCAAAAATAAGGTTTATCATATACTAGGTTCTACCCGCGACTTCATCCACGTGATATAGTTTGGGCTAACGCAAACTTTGACTCGCAGTTTCGTTTACGTAGAAGGTGAAGAAATTTTTATATAATACGTACGTTAACCCCAATTTTGAAACATTCCCCTTTGTTGCTGCGCTCCTTCCTCGGTAAATGAGCTATCTAATACTGAAAGAATTTCAAAGCGGCCCAGTAGTTCCTGAGACTAGCGCATTGAAGCAAACAAACGCTTCAACTTTATAATATTATGTATAGTATAGTATTTATAGTATAATATTTATTTATTTATTCATTTACAAGGCACACATTACAGATAATAAGTAACTATGTTTACAACTACAATTTATAGTTTTTTTTTGACATCTATATTATCCAAAACTATATGCATGCACATCTATGCTTAACAAATATAATCATATAATCTTATAAAAGTATGCTAACGTAAAAATATATATGATTTTAAGGAGAAAACCTGTGTTTATGGACTATGTGACGAAATTTACTCAGACTAAGATGAAATATGTCCAGGTCGGTATCGGCACAGCAGGAGAAGCAATTAGTGATAGTATTATATGAGCGACATATGTTAGCAATCGGATTATTAAAGGAAACGTTATTTATATAGAAAGGAATATGAAACAGTCTAGTACAACGACCGCGAAAGTTGGTGTTAAATATTGTATATGTCGTTTATATAGCAAATAATAAAAAATGAAGTTACTTAAATTGTGAACAAAATATTTAAGCAAATATTAATTTTGACCAATTTTAATAAAACTAGTGGGCGCCCAGTGGTCGACATTCGACCATAGTTCATTGATTTTTTTAAAGTTGAATGTAGAATGAAAAAGGGTATTTGGAACGTAAGAGTAAAATAATACATACAGTCGAGCATAGCAACCTCCTTCACAACCTTTTTTGAAGTCCTTTATTGACAGATGTCAAAATGTCTTTTTTATTTACAGGTGTGTATATGTTGTGTAAAATTGAAGCAGTAGTGTGAGTAATCCATATTTTAATTAATTTAATGTACTTCTAATGCATTTTATATAAAATAAATAGCTTTCTGCACTTCTCCTCCATATAAACTTTAATTATGCCAAGTTTCACGTTCATCCGTTCACGCATTTCTCTCAAAAAGGGATACAAAGTTTGGGCTTCACGTATTAATATATAGATATAAAATGATAGAGGTGTGTCGTACACGCATCACGCAAAAATTACGGCATAGGTCATCAATCAGGCATCAATATTTTATAGTTTTACTTCTTAGACCTTATATAAAAATTATCACTGTATCTTTGTCTAATATAAAGTTATTAAAGTTTTAAGAAACTACGATTTTTATAAGGACTACTCGTTGAGTGGTAAGTGATTTCTTGTCGTCCATAAGTGGGGTAAGCGGTGTGGTGCGCATGTGTAGGTGAGGGAAAGTAAACGAATAACATCGTTTTCAAAGGAATTTTGTAAGCAAAGTATATTTTGGCTTTAATTTTTTTATATCATTACATAGTATAAAATTAAGTCTCCTACCGCGTCTGTCTGTCTGTCTGTTCGCGATAAACTCATAAACTACTGAACGGATTATCATGCGGTTTTCACCAGTGGATAAAGTGACTCATGAGGAACGTTTTGGTATATAATTTGTCATGGATTTATTTTTAATCAGGGCGGGACAACGTCTGCCGGGCCCGCTAGTTATAAATAAAACAAAGTCCTCTGCCACGTCTGGCTGTCTGTCTGTTCGCGATAATCTAAAAAACTACTGAACGGATTATCATGAAAACTCACCAGTAGGTAAAGTGATACACGAGGAAGGTTTGCCAAGGCTTTTTTTTATTATTAGGTCGGGACTACGTCCGTCGGGCTCGCTAGTAAGATATATTTTTAAATTCATAAACAACGCAGATGAACTCGCAGGTTCGCAGGCTAGTATATAAAAAGATTATATATAAATTATAATATATAAAAAGTTCGGTATATAAAATATTTAAAAGAAGAATTGATTTAGCAAGAATCAAAAGTGACTTTGCTCTTCCTGCTTTTAACCACGGCCGTTTCTTAGGAAAGAATAAATAAAACAAAGCCACATAAGTGTCTTCCGGTTTTTGAATCAAGTAAAATATTACATCTATAAACGTTATCTTCGTTAGGATGTAATGAATGATTAGATCATATTACAAAAATATCCGCTATCACAAATGTTATTTGTATATACGAAATTCTGCGTAGGTAACAAGGAAAAATAATTCGTCGTATCCCAGTTTCGACTTTCACAGAATCTCATCATTTCGCTCTATATATTTGCTTCATCCGCGTTTTGTTTCTTCATCGAGTGCAGTGATAAAATTGTGTGTTTTAATTTCATTTGTGTGACTCATTAAGAATAATAATCTATACCAGTACTAGCAGGCCCGGCGTATGTTTCCCTGCCGTGCTAATAAAAACTCCTTAAATTTAACCCGAACGCCACCTACCCTGTCTAATTGTGAGTCTAAACAATTCTTGAAACCACCTGAACACTCCCAAAAAAAATCATCAAGATCTGTTCAACCGTTTAGGAGGAGTTTAGTCATATACACACGGACAGAAGAATTATATACGTATAAAGATTATAAGATAGCCAAAAAATCTGTTTGTAATGAATAAACTCCAATAAGGCTTATCGATTTTAAATACTCTTTCACATATAAAAATTTATATTCTTAGAGTGTAACAAGGGTTGTATTTTATCATTAAAATCTACTATAAACCGAGCGACACTGTGAGCCCTAACCCTTCCCTCCAAAAGATGGCAACGCACTTGCGACTCCCCTGGTGTTGTTAGTGTCCATGGACGGTGGTGATCACTTAACAGCAGGTGACCCACCTGTTCGTTTGCCACCTATGACATAAAAAAAAAAAATATATTTAAAAGAAGAATTGTTTTAGCAAGAATCAAAAGTGACTTTGCTCTTCCTGCTTTTAACCACGGCCGCTTCTTAGGAAAGAATAAATAAAACAAAGCCACATAAGTGTCTTCCGGTTTTTGAATCAAGTAAAATATTACATTAATAAACGTTATCTTCGTTAGGATGTAATGAATGATTAGATCATATTACAAAAATATCCGCTATCACAAATGTTATTTGTATATACGAAATTCTGCGTAGGTAACAAGGAAAAATAATTCGTCGTATCCCAGTTTCGACTTTCACAGAATCTCATCATTTCGCTCTATATATTTGCTTCATCCGCGTTTTGTTTCTTCATCGAGTGCAGTGATAAAATTGTGTGTTTTAATTTCATTTGTGTGACTCATTAAGAATAATAATCTATACCAGTACTAGCAGGCCCGGCGTATGTTTCCCTGCCGTGCTAATAAAAACTCCTTAAATTTAACCCGAACGCCACCTACCCTGTCTAATTGTGAGTCTAAACAATTCTTGAAACCACCTGAACACTCCCAAAAAAAATCATCAAGATCTGTTCAACCGTTTAGGAGGAGTTTAGTCATATACACACGGACAGAAGAATTATATACGTATAAAGATTATAAGATAGCCAAAAAATCTGTTTGTAATGAATAAACTCCAATAAGGCTTATCGATTTTAAATACTCTTTCACATATAAAAATTTATATTCTTAGAGTGTAACAAGGGTTGTATTTTATCATTAAAATCTACTATAAACCGAGCGACACTGTGAGCAACCGCAGGTAAAATATAAAGTTGAACGAATGCAACATTTTATTATATAGTAGCTACATGGCTCCACTTCGCACAGGTGTACAAATGAAGAAAATCAGATTCAATTTTTTTTTTATCGTAGTTCAGCAAAGTGAGTACTGTGCCTGATGGTGAGCACAGTATAATCCAAAAACAACGGCGACTACCGAGAGACACGCTATCCCTCATTGCAATATCAATGGCTTGCATAAATGTCTCTTCACGTTATGCTTAAAAGACCCCATATTATAGTAAGGAGGGAACACGCTGGCCGGGAGATTGTTCCATAGCTTCACGGTACGGCAGAGATAAGCAGTTGCGAACTTTTTAGCTCGTGCCCAGATAGGATTAACCGTAAAACTATGGCTCCGAAGCCCAGCGCGCGTGGTTCGGGTATGAAAAGGAGAGGAAGGGATTAAATTAAATAGCTCTTCAGAATACTTGCCATGATACAGACGGTAGAACACGCTCAGTGTGGCAATGTCTCTGCGCAACTGAAGCGGCTCTATAAATTGTGTAATGTCTGAATCATTAACAATGCGGACAGCCCGTCTCTGCAACCTATCCAGGGCATCTGTAATAAGGGGCCGTTCAAATATCACGTAAGCAGAATTTTTATGATTCCTGAGTTGTGGGACACTCGGCTTATATGAAAGATCTAAGATCTAAAACCGTCGCACCCTGTTCAGGATTCCGAGTCTCCGAGATGCAGTGGAGATGACGCTCCCGATGTAATCCCTGAGATTGAGGTTGCTGCGAATATCTATACCTAAGATATTGAGGCCGTCTCGCATTGCGAGCGAGACGTTCTGGAGAGCAGGAAGAGGGGTAAATGGAGATGTTTTGCAGGTCAACGCGCACACTTGTGTTTTGTTTGCATTAAACTCGACCAAATTGCTTGCTCCTCATGTTGATATGAGATGCAAGGACCGGTCGAGTTCAATCACAAGTTCCTGCCGTCTCTTTTCTGTGTCTCCCCCCGACTGCAAGAAGGCTTGCTGTAATAACACCCGTGAATAGTGCTATCATCTATAGCAATAAATATGGCCTAAAGGCATCATATCATTGATATGCAGAAGAAACAGAGTAGGTGAAAGTACAAAGCCTTGAGGAACTCCCGCATTTACTGACATGAGCTGCGAATCACATCCTTCGACAAGGACACGAATTCTGCGCTCATGTAGAAAGCCAGAGATCCATCTGCATAAATTGTCGGGGAGACCGTATGCCGGAAGCTTGGACAGAAGACCACGGTGCCAGACCCTATCAAAGGCTTTGGCAACATCAAGACTGATTGCCAAGGCCTCGCCGTGCTTGTCAATTGCCTCCCCCCAGCGGTGTAGTGCGTAGGCCAGAAGATCACCCGTTGATCGGTTTTGGCGAAAGCCATATTGCCGATCATTAATCAACGAGTGATCCTCGAGATAGCGGACAAGCTGGGTGTTGATGATTCGCTCCATTATCTTGCAGAGCACCTGAGGTTACAGGAATGAGCGATAGTTATTGGGATCAGACCGATCCCCCTTCTTGGGAATCGGTTGTACATTGGCCTCCCGCCAAGCCCAAGGCAGGACACCAGAAAGATAAGACAGACGGTATAGGCGCGTAAGTACTGAAGCCAACTCGGCTGCAACATTTTTTTAGTACAACCGCTGGGATACCATCCGGACCACTGGCCTTCCGGACATCGAGCGATCGCAGTTGTTTCAGAATGTCACGCTGCCTGAACTTTAATTCAGACATAGTGACACCGCAGCACGGAACAGTGGGCGGTTGCGCCCACTTACGAGTTCTAGACCCAAGCGTGCAATGCGCTGGGCATCCGCTCTAGTATATGCCCTCTTACAGGCATTGGTGGCAGAGTTATAGGCTGATTTGAGGAAGCTGGTATTAGGATCCTTATTTGCGCGACCCTTGATCCATTCGCGATACGCGGCTTGCTTTTTACTAACAGCATCGGCGCACTCACGATTGAACCAAGGGCGTCCTTTGCGATTACCGACGATCTCGGAGGAAGGAATATAATATTCCATTGCAACTGAAATCTCATCGGCAATCGCATCATCCTCTCCTTACAGTAACACTTTGTAATTTTTTTTTTAAAAGTCATGTCTTTCTAATTAAATAAAGTAGATACTGAACGTCTATCTGTGAAATTTGTAAATATTTTTGAATTTCTCCCTATTGTTTTCTATTTCACTTACCTTTCTATTTGGAGACATTTAAGCCAAATCTTTCACGCCGAAGCTCTTACTGGTTTTAACATGAATTGCTTGCCCGGGGTAATGCAACCCTCTCATAGAAAACCGACGTGAAGTAACAATGCTTGCATTGTTGTGTTTCGTTTGGTCAATGAGACCGCCGGAGGCCCACTCCCCTCTCTCCGCTTCCCCACCCACCACTACCTATCCCATCCCCCACCCCCAAACACAGGCTGGCAACGCACTTGCGACTCTCCTGGTGTTGCTAGTGTCCATGGACGGCGGTGATCACTTAACATCAGGTGATCCACCTGTTTGTTTGCCTCCTATGACATAAAAAAGAAAAAAAATAACTAGCCAAATAAGTGCTGTCGTTTTGAAGTGATGTATTTATATACTTTCGGCAATCGATTTCTATTTATGTAGTGTATTTGATTTGTGTTATAAACAAATTCATAAACTTTGTTTTCGTTGTTACTTAAGTATTTATAACGGCACTGCACATGACGGTAAGCACAGTGAAAGGTTCCAACCTTTTGCGAATGAGCTGGTCCTTTGGAGAAGGAAATCACCTTGATGAAACCATATCATGGCAGTAGGGCTTTACTACATTCAAGTTGGAAATCTATCGCCAAGAACTTATAAGTTTAGTCCAAGTATCTCAGGGATTAACCTTCAAATCGGTGGTGATCCTGCAAACAAAGGACAGAGGGATGCAAATCCACGATAGTGTTTCACATGCTATAGTGGCAATATCTAAACCTCCAACACCTGTGTCTATTATACCGACGTGTCTGACAACGCAATTAGTAAGTTCATCCATCGGGCAATGGACGATCCGGCGCGTGACATTGTGGGTTACAATTTAAAAATGGTGAGAAAAGATAAAAATGAAGCCGCCATAAAGGAGATTGTCTCTATGACAAATAGGTAATACAGTATAATGTAAACAAACGCAACGTAACGAAAAGTAGTAAACGTATAAAATTTTATAGTTTAGTAGAATAATAATAGTTGCTCACATGTAAAACAATATTTAACTAGACTAATAAAATTAACGACAACAAAAAAGGTGCGGACCAAGAGTCTGCGGAAGAAAAGAAAACTTATAAGTTTGTTCCGGCTGATTGACTTAGGCGCTAATAGCCCTGTACGTTTAACGTATTTACTATTTTATACCATATTAATGATTCACGCCAGGCTGGCAATCATATTGGCAGCTGGACATACATTAGTTGATAACAAATCGTAGCGGTTTAAAGTAGTTATTATGTACTATTAACGATTCAGTGGATATAGACACTTTTTTTCAACATGGGGATATCCCCATGTTAAGCGATATCGCTTATGGATACCCGCCCTCCTGGGGAGAGGGTGGGTTATGTCCGACTCGCACAGACTAAAACCCCACGGTGTACGTCCTACCGTATCGTTGTGCGGATTGTTCGGATTGTTATTGTTGATCGGATTGAGCTAGTCCCCTTATATAGGCTTCCGCACACTGGGCACACTCCAGCTGCTTCCTCTCGTCCACCGGACCTGTGAAATACAAAACGCCGCGTCCTCCCGCCGGTCCTCCGTTGACGGAGAGGGCCACTCCGAGGATCTATCTCGCGGGCCCTCTCCGCCAAGCCTGTTCATGGCCGAAACCACACTCTGCGATAGATTACTCGTCCCTACCACCGCAATCAGAGTATGTGTCCATCTCTCTACCGCCACTTCTCTAAGTTCCCACCTTTTAGCTTCAATCTCCCTACGTTTCCTCGCCACCGTATGCGAGTTTACGAGGACCCCCGTCTCCAGCTCCCAGTGCAGAGAGCTGGCGAGAATAAAGGCTGCCGCCAAGGACACCGATCGGTATGCTCGGGAGTGGATATAGACACTACCACGTCTCTTGATTACGAGACAGACACATCTGCTGACCACCTGAATACGACACGTGTTAGCGTGTCACTATGCTGGGTGGTATGTTCGGATGTACTGTGGTTTTAATCCAGTCAGACGTAACTGCTAGATCCTACCACAATTGTTACTAGTGCAAGAAATTAAAAAAAAATTTTTAATACTTTATAGGTTTTATTAACACTTGACCATAATTTCACCAGATAACGATGTGGTCCAAGATGGTAAACACAATAAAAACCTAGAGAAACTGACTCTCAAGTGCAGCTGCCGGAACACATGTATACGTGTTTAGCGACAGATTTTCAACTTGGGGATAGATACCTAGCCAGACGTAAAAAGTAGTAAAAGGCCTAAGGCCATGCTATGACTTAATCACGATGTTCTCCTTCACCGAAAGTTCCTGCTTATGCGTAATAATTCGAACCTACATCGAAAGAAAAGAAAGAAAGAACGAACTATTTTATTCATAATGCATTATTTACAAATATACAAGAGTGGATAAAATATGCACGTCGCAGCATTACGAAATGGAATCCAGCTCAGCATATGCTAAAGTGTTATGAAACACTTAGCGCTGATTTTCAGCTGGAACCCAGTGCAAGTCACGGAGCGATATCAATTAAAATTATACTATTGTACATATTGTATACAGGGGAAATAAATAAAATTTAGAAGGATGCATAAAACAACATATTAGAGAAGCAATTGCAGGTGTGACTCAAATATATATCCAACAAAAATTAGATGTAATACCTTTAATTTACATACATTGTGGTACGAATAAATAATTTTTTAAATGAATTTTAAATGTATGTACCGCATTGAGATTGCGCATTGGAGGGTCGTTCCAGCATCTAGTAGCACATCGATCGACGAGGTGTCAGAACACTCTAACTATTGAACCATTATCGCTTTAAAATATTTACAAGCTATATAGTATTTTTTCATACTTCTCTCAAGTGACAGCGCAAATAAGCCTAAAGCCTACTTATTGTTATCACGCTTTACTAAAATATTTTCATGGAAACATTTACATTATTTATGAAACAAAGTGCGCTTACTTAAGATATCTCAGGTGGATTGCTCGAACTTCTTGTTTTTCACTTTTAGATACATTTTATAAACTAGACGATGCTCGACACGGTACTAAAAGGTATGTTAAATTATGCATGAAATATTATAATTTATTTAGTTTCAAGAATACCAGAGTCTAGTTTAACGAAAGAAACAAATATTCGTTACTGAGCAATCCCTTATTATTATAAAATTAATAACTGTAAATCATTAACACTGAGTGTAGGTTATATGAAAAGGGATATAATATAATACTAGCTGACCCGTGCAGCTTCGTCTGCATCGAATCGGTTATATAATTATTTACGACATCACATTAGACACCTCAAAAATAACAGTATTTTTCCACTATTTAATGGATGTTATTATACATATAAACTTTCCTCTTCAATCACTCTATCTATTAAAAAAA
>MU159500.1:174512-187303 GCA_015888305.1 Antheraea pernyi | reverse complement strand
GCCGCCTTTTGACATAAAAAAAAAAGTTTCACTTCAAAAAATTGCTATATGATCATTTATTTACGTAGAAAATAAATTATACACAATGGGGTTTGCGAACGCTTGTTAACACAGTATTTTGAGCAAATTAAAAGTAATAAATAAACAAATTATTACCAACTTTCGATAAGATTCCGCTCCGGTATCACAGCCTCTTGCGCATACTGTGACAAATTGAACAATGAAAGTGTTCTAGTTAAACCAATAAGTGTAGTTATTCCGTCGTAACAGTTATCAGCTCCGGTAGCCGTGATCGTCTAGTGGTTAGGACCCTACGTTGTGGCCGTAGTAACCCAGGTTCGAATCCTGGTCACGGCAGTGCCTCACTGTCGCGGCGGAGCGTTACTTTTTTTGCAAACGAGATCTGTGGGACACATTCTTTTGTGACTTGATGGTATCTCACGTATCCCAATAAATTAGTTACCCTATTTTGATAAATTTCGAGAATATGTCGCTCGTTTAATCAAAAAAGTTTTTAACTCAAAATTTACGTTTTCCGAGTTTTCACCAGAAAGTAAATTAACGTTGCGAGAAGAATACGTCCAATTCAACAGCCATTTCAGTTCGATCAAAACTACAAAAACAGTTGACTGTTCTCTTTTTGATTTAAAAGTGTGAAAATCTTAGTCTCCGAAGATAGTTAATAGAGTGAAGTAAAATGTAATAAGTCGGTGTTTTAATAAAAAGTAATTATATATTATAAAATGTAAGTATATTTTTTCGGTGACGTAGCAATACTTAATTCAGTTTTGTGCTGAATATCGTAGTGCATTATACTCTTATTCCGTCTGCATTGCTGCATACTGCAAATCGAACGTGTAAAAATGGTCAAATTTTAGACGCATTTTTTTATAAAATTTAATTTTTAAGTTACTTCTTTTCTAATAAAGGTTATATGCTGCGATGTGTTAGTAATAATTATTATTGTTTTTTTTGGCGGGATCTCGGTCTGTCATGTAGTGGATTTTATTTTTTTCGCGATAAACTCAAAAACTACTGAACGGATTTTCAAGCAGTTTCCACCAGTGGATAAAGTGATTGACGAGGAACGTTTTGGTATATAATTTGTCAAGGATTTTTTTTATAATTAGGGCGGGACAACGTCTGACGGACCCGCTAGTGTTTACATATAGGTGTCTAATTTACAAATCATCACCATAGTCCTATTGTTGCTCGAGTAACATCACACCGCTTTGCAAACGGTAGCTATACAGCACTCATCCTAGCTGATACCCATGTCTTTCTTTTCGTGAGAATACTGTACTATTATGGAAAGTAATTGTTATATCTTGATTCGTATTTTAAACTGTACCTTTGTCATCGCCAACTAATCCATATTTTACCAATTTTAAGTTACCTTCATCAAATTTTACCATACGAAAGACTGTAATGATACCAACTTTAAATGGTAGTAGGAAAAATTCTATATCTGCCAGTAAAAACATTAATAGAATCATTTTTTTTTATTGTAGCACGGTAAATGACTGCACCGTGCCTGAGAGTAAGCACAGTACAATCCAAAAACAATGGCGACCACCGAGTGACACAATATCCATCGCCGATCGCCGCTGTCATGCCAGCCTGTGAAAAGCTGGATATGTATAGGCTGATCACGAAACGCGACCCGCAGAAGCGAATCACTATGACGGGCTTTTTCGCCATATACATGGTAGTTGCGACCCAGTTGGGCTGTAAAGCCCTAAAACCCCGCAAAACATTTTGAAGATTATCTTGGACAAACTAGAGTTACTTCAGTTATATTAACAAGTAAAGATTAGAAGATAAATAATGCAGGAATAGATAACATTCGTTTGAGATTTTCTAATAATAAGAAAAAACGGATAACCATCTACACTTCAATCATGTGCAAAAGAAACTCAGCACTGTATGGAAGGTGGAATCGATAAATATTTATGTACCATTCAGGTAGATGCGTTTTATAGTTCCCAAGCGATAAACACACTTGACCCGTGACTCAATAAAGAAAAACCGTATAAATAATTCATTGTTTCGGAAACAACGATTCTTTATATACAACGCATTTGTGATTTTTATTAGTATAACAGTTACCAGCCTCTGCTTCGCAATGAAGAAAATTAGACCAAAAGACCAAAGATTTCGTTTAGAGCACATCGATATCTATAGGTACTTAATATTATAAAGTTGATGAGTTTGCTTGCTTTAACGAGTTAATCTCAGGAAATACTGGTCCGATTAAAAAACTTTCAGCGTTAGATAGCTCATTTCTCGAGGAAGGCTATATATAGGCTATATATTATCACGCTAAGACCAATAGGAGCGGAGCATCAATGAAGAATGTTTTGAAGTCGGGGTTGACGTACGTATTATTTAAAAATATTTTAACCTTCTACGTAAATGAAGTCACAAGTTGATGTGAGCGCTAGGACGAAGCCGCGGGTAGAAGCTAATGATGAAATAAAATGCCAACTGTCGATTCTATTAAAATTTTGAAGATCGATATTTTAAAATATTTATAATTCAAAGCTTTTACTTTTCCATACAATTTTCCAAATATTTTCTTTTGTACAAACTTTGCCCTGAGAATTAAAAACATGACACAAAAAGGATTTGCCAAGTAGATGCATCCGTTTTGAAGTGGTGCACTTACACACATTCAACAATTGATCTTTATTATTGTTGCAGTTGGATTGCTGAATTGTCTATTTTACATAACTCCTAACTGTTTTACAGAACAGTTGGATTATATAGAACAACAAAATAGCCGTGATCGTCTAGTGGTTAGGACCCTACGTTGTGGCCGTAGTAACCCAGGTTCGAATCCTGGTCACGGCAGTGTCTCACTGTCGCGGCGGAGCGTTACTTTTTTTGCAAACGAGATCTGTTGGACACATTCTTTTGTGACTTGATGGTATCTATCTATCCCAATAAATTAATTACCCTATTTTGATAAATTCCGAGAATATGTCGCTCATTTAATCAAAAAAGGTTTTAACTCAAAATTTACGTTTTCCGAGTTTTCACCAGAAAGTAAATTAACGTTGCGAGAAGAATACGTCCAATTCAACAGCCATTTCAGTTCGATCAAAACTACAAAAACAGTTGACTGTTCTCTTTTTGATTTAAAAGTGTGAAAATCTTAGTCTCCGAAGATAGTTAATAGAGTGAAGTAAAATGTAATAAGTCGGTGTTTTAATAAAAAGTAATTATATATTATAAAATGTAAGTATATTTTTTCGGTGACGTAGCAATACTTAATTCAGTTTTGTGCTGAATATCGTAGTGCATTATACTCTTATTCCGTCTGCATTGCTGCATACTGCAAATCGAACGTGTAAAAATGGTCAAATTTTAGACGCATTTTTTTATAAAATTTAATTTTTAAGTTACTTCTTTTCTAATAAATGTTATATGCTGCGATGTGTTAGAAATCATTATCATTACATAGTATAAAACAAAGTCCCCTACCGCGTCTGTCTGTCTGTCTGTTCGCGATAAACTCAAAAACTACTGAACGGATTTTCAAGCAGTTTCCACCAGTGGATAAAGTGATTGACGAGGAACGTTTTGGTATATAATTTGTCAAGGATTTTTTTTATAATTAGGGCGGGACAACGTCTGACGGACCCGCTAGTGTTTACATATAGGTGTCTAATTTACAAATCATCACCATAGTCCTATTGTTGCTCGAGTAACATCACACCGCTTTGCAAACGGTAGCTATACAGCACTCATCCTAGCTGATACCCATGTCTTTCTTTTCGTGAGAATACTGTACTATTATGGAAAGTAATTGTTATATCTTGATTCGTATTTTAAACTGTACCTTTGTCATCGCCAACTAATCCATATTTTACCAATTTTAAGTTACCTTCATCAAATTTTACCATACGAAAGACTGTAATGATACCAACTTTAAATGGTAGTAGGAAAAATTCTATATCTGCCAGTAAAAACATTAATAGAATCATTTTTTTTTATTGTAGCACGGTAAATGACTGCACCGTGCCTGAGAGTAAGCACAGTTCAATCCAAAAAAGATTCGGACATAACCCACCCTCTTCCCCAAACACGTTAGATTTACATTCTTATTAGATCTAAAGATAAAGAAGAAAATTAACGTAATTAATTGAATGTACGATGTTAAAATCTAAAACATAAAATCCACTACATGACATTTCAGAACTCTGCTAAAAACTGCCTTGTACTTTGTTATTTCTTCATTTTTACTCTTAATTTATCACGGTCGCTCTACACCATACGCTTGCTATGAATGCAAATGAACGAATTTAGGTAGCAGTTTTGTTAAACTATTTTACATGGCACAGTTGTTTTGTAAAACTGCGATCAGCTAACGTTATGTAAAACAGCTAGTAAACTGCAACGTACAAATTCCCTGTTCTTGTTATTTTGTACTAGTAAAAAGATAAAAGGCTGCAAGCTTAAGATAAGAGGAAAATATTTTATCTTTATCGTCGACTTTAAACAGAATAGTTCCTTGAGCCACTTAAGTAGATTCGGCACGATATATTATACTCTTTCATTCTCTTCTATCAGCTTTCAACTTAGTATTCACGCCTTTTATAGACATTTAGTTAAAACTAGCTGTGCCCGCGACCTCGTCTGCGTGGAACCAATTGTAAAAAAAAAACATTGACTAATAAAATCGTCTGAACGTATTAAGTCCATTTATTTAACTACTTTTTTGTCGTAAAATTACAATAACTTTTGATAGAATGAACCGATTTACAAAAGACTAAGACGTTACTCTAGGGTACGCTTTATGATTTTCTTGTTGAGGTTTTATCGTGAACGTAGTACTTTAGCAGTGATGCGTGTTCATACAAACAGACAGACAGACGATTCTAAAAATGGTTGCAAATGTGTTTTATTACTTATTCCAAGACACCTGCAATTTTTTTTTCACAGTAACCTAAAAAGTACGATCACATTAGAGTAACATTCTTATCTATAGAAGAAGATAGATTACTTTATACCCACGACTTCGTTAGCGTTGTTTATTTTTTGGCAAACAAATGCTACACCGCTTGCTCTGCGTCTTCACTGTTCAATAAAATACGCATAACCGAAAGCATTGTGTGCAAGCATAAAATGTTCATAACCTTAATTCAATATAGCTATCCTGATATCTTTTTAAAATAAGAACCAACTGTCTAAAATCTAAAACTACAAATTTCGATTGAAATCTATCTAGTAGTTTGTGAATGATGTGCGCACAACTGCAGAATTCTATAATTTTATTTATTTTTAAGATAAGGAAGGAGAAGATAAAAGAAGAAAAGAAAGAAGAAAAAAAAACATTCTATACTTACAAAAAACGCTTTTATGATTATGAAACTTGTATAGGTGCGATTAGTAGGTCACTGATTGCATTATGTGACATCACAGTGACGGAAGCTGTAGATCCACTGTACACTCGATAATTCATGTCTAATAAGTGGTCTGTGATTTGAATGCATGTTCTATATTACTTGGAACCGACGGGAGTAGGTTAAGTACGTCAAATATGATTTCGTATTGACTGTTTGAGATACTTCGTACGCCTGAATTTCCTATCGGACGGATAAAATGTGTATACTATGTGTAAATGTGTATGTGTCTGTTTATTTGAACTATAAAATTATTGCTGTTTTGGGTAGAGTTTTATAAACATAATGTGGTTAGTTTATACCGAAGTATTTCTTGCAGATCCTTTTAGTGTCATACTTATTATACTAGTCTTCGAATTACACTCATAAACATATTCGGTAGGTGGTAGAGCCACGTTAAAGCTATTACTGGTTTCAGCATGAATGGGTCGACTCACCCGGGATAGTACCACCCTCTCACAGAAAACTGACGTGAATTAACAGTGCTTGCATTGTTTCGTATTGTTCGGTCAGTGAGAGTGCCTGAGACTCATCTCCCCTCTCCTTCCACTTTCCCCTTCCCTTCCTCTCCCCCCACCAACACAGGCTGGCAACGCACTTGCGACTCCCCTGGTGTTGCAAGTGTATATGGACGGTGGTGATCACTTAACATCAGGTGACCCACCTGTTCGTTTGCCTCCTATGTTATATAAAAAAAAATGGAAAGAGATTGCCTAATCATAATTCTTTCTTTTGTTGTTATTAACGTGGGGAAATCCTTTATGGATACCCAGCCACCCAGGGGAGAGAGTGGGTTATGTCAGACTTGCACGGACTAAAACCCCCCACGGCGTACCGACAGACCGTATAATCCTAACTAATAATGTGAATATGAGTTTGTTCGTTTGTTACTCTTTTACGTCTTAACTGATCAACCAATCATCAAGCAATTAAGTGTACAAATTCTCAAAAGTACTGTAAAAGTCAGTAGTCCGGTGAAGCTGTTAAGACCTTGTTTGGTCAATAGCGTAGTAAGTTCGAAAAAAAAAAAATACTGTAAAAGTCATATAATATTTTTCGTCCAGAAAAAAAATACTATTCATAAGGGATATAGGAAAGAATAGGGGTGGCGAGTGTTCTGAAGAGCTATTTAATTTAATCCCTTCTTCTCTTTTTCATAAGACAACCAAGCGCGTTTGGCTTCGAAGTCATAGTTTTACGATAAATCCTATCTGGGCACGAACTAAAAAGTTTGCAACGTTCTTACCTTTGCTGCATCGTGAAACTATGGAACAATCTCCCAGCCAATGTGTTCCCTCCTTCCTATAACATAAGGACCTTCAAGCGTAACGTGAAGAGACATTTACGCAGGCCGACATGAGAGCGGCAACCTGTGATAGATCAAAATCAAAAATGAAATTTAAAAAAATCTTTATTCCATTTAAGGCACTTATAAATTTAAAAACTACCACCGGTTCGGAAAACAACCCAGTCATCGAGAAGAACCGGCAAGAAACGCGATCTGGTTTATCTTTTCATTATACATAGCATACTTTTTAATTATTGCAACATAATAGCTAATATATACAGTAACAATCGTTTTTGGTGGATTTTTTTTATTGTCACTGCAAAATAGCTGCACCGTGCCTGATGGTAAGCACAGTACAGTCCAAAAACAATGGTGACCAATGAGAGAAAACCTATCTATCGCCGGTCGCCCACTGTCATGCCGGCCTGCAAAAAGCTGGATATGCACAGGCTGATCCCGAAACGCGACCCGTAGAAGCGAATCACTATGATGGGCTTTTTTGCCGTATACATAGTGGTTGCGACCCAGTCAGGTTGTAAAACCCTACCACCTCGCTTTCGCCATTGCCTCGTTCGTTATTCAGCAGGGTGCACGTGCAGGTGAGGTTGGGTTGGGTGTCTCAAGTCTTATGATGTTATACGACACCCCTTACACCCCAATGGATGGACAGAGAGAGGCGTCATTTCGAGACGTCAGCATCGTACACATGATGGCTTGCTTCTGATGGATAGCTAGTATCTCTGTGGTCGCCGTTGTTTTTGGATTTTACTGTGCTTTATTGTTATATTTTTTTTATATTTATTACCATCAGGCATAGCGCAGTAACTTTGCTGTGCTACAATAAAAAAGAAGTCATGACCAAAACCTAATAACATCGTAAACGAGAAAGTTTGTTCATTGGCGGATCGCAGTGACACGAGGCCCGTTGATAAGGAGCGAGAACGGACTCCTAAAAACAGACACACAATAGAGTACGATTAGAACATTCACATTAGACAGATAGAGAGATAGTCTGAGAGGGTGGTTCGAGATAGGAGATACACAGCGATTTGTCTACAATAAGGTACAAGGAAAATCTACGAGTGAGGAGTCAACGAGCCACAACGAGAAATTGTACTATATAAAACTGTATATATAGTATAATAGAACGAATTATAAATATTGCGGATAGAGCTGACTTACAACCATCTCATATATATTCAACATTATATATTACAATACTACATAATCTGTAATTTAAAAAAAAATATTGCTTAGAGTAAACAAAAGATAAGTGCAGAATCGAACTCAAACTGTAGTTCTCGGTGGTTATGCTTCTGATCCTGTCGAGATCCCTTCAGGTGTTCCCCAAGGATCTCTATTGGGGCCTATTCTTTTTAATAGTTTTGTTAATGATATCTCAACGTGTTTTACTAATTCTTTCATTTTACTGTACGCTGATGATATGAAAATCTTATGTCCAATCACAAGTCATGATGACACGATTGGTCTTCAACGCGATTTAGACAGTTTTCAAAGCTATTGCAATAAGAATAAACTGGATCTTAATGTGTTAAAATGCTGTGTTTGTTCTTTTACTCGCAAACCTGATCCAATTAAACAAAATTACATACTTAAGAATACTATACTATCACAAGTTAATACAGTAAGAGATTTAGGAGTCATTTTCGATTCAAAGCTCATATTTGACTCACACATTGATAATATAGTAAATAAAGCTTCCAAAGCCCTAGGTTTCGTCTTAAGATTATCGTCGGAATTTAAATGCATTAAGACTCTGAAGATATTGTATTGCGCCTTTGTTCGTAGTCACTTAGAATATGCTTCTCAAGTTTGGAACCCTAACTATAATATATACATCACACGTATTGAACGAATTCAAAAACGCTTCTTTCGATATTTGCAATTTAGAACTTCTTATTACTTTACCGATTATATAGAACGATGTAAACATTTCCACTTTTTGCCACTCTACGAGCGACGTAAAATAGCCGATTTAATTTATTTAAGTAATATAGTCAATGGAATTATAGACTGTCCAGAATTATTATCTAGAGTTCAGTTATGTGTCCCTACAAATACATTAAGAAAACCAAAGCTATTACATGTGCCACTTGTCAGGACGACATATCGCCAAAATGCCTTTCTGATCCGAGCATGTAAATATTTTAATTCATTAGACAATAACCTAGATTTATTGGCAGATAGTGTATCATGCCTTAGAAAATGTTTCTCTAGAGATTTTTTTACATAATATCAAATTTGTGCGTGTAATCATGTTATTATTTGTACATCTATATTGGTAGCTGTCTTTTCTTTCTTTATTTATAGTTTTTATAAGTGGAAATTTGTAATTAATTTGCCTTAGTATATTATTTATTTGTTATTTTATTAGTGTTAGCTGTAAGTTTCCCTAAATAAATAAATATCTTTGAAAAAATCACACACAGTTACACGAAGTTACGATGTTATAATCTATGAAGATACAAAAGTAGACGGAGTCGTGGGATGCTGCTAGTATGTAATATGGATAACGCCAATTATTGATTTACGGTACACTAATTTATTTTCAATATGGATTTTCACTTATAAGCACTAATGAATAATTACGTTATACATTCGCTTCGAGGTAGCATACAATATTTTAGAAGTGGCTCTTCACTAATTTCAGAATACTTCAGCCTGGTATTCGATGTTAGTTAGATAGGTCTATTTAATTTATTAATTTAGAAATATCACAAACACACCCTCTATACGTGAATTAATATAATACATACAACATTTAGGTGTATCAATACGCAAAAAAAAAGTGCTCGGTATGTATGTAATTATTTTATAATGTTTATAAAACAGAAACGTTCACTCGGTCCGATATAATTTTTTGGTCCCCATATGATACAGAACCGATTATCATAAAGAAACTTCGTTTAAGTTACGCCTTTTTTTTAGAATATGTGAATTTAAGTTTCGTTTTTCAGAGATCAAAGTATCCATCCTTACTGCCTCATTACAAAAACACCTTATATATTCAAATGAAAAACCATTGTGATAAATTAAAATCATAAAATCGACTCATAATTAAACCAGACAAAACAGGTAACACCAATGAAACATCAAAATCATATTAGCGTGAACGAAACGCGACCATCAGTTCGTGGAAAATAAATGGACATAACTCGGAATACGCTTAGATGTGTGGTGGTAAATCTTTATTAGTGAGATTTATAGGTTCAAGCGTTACTTAACACCTTCGAGCAGGTGTTGTAAAAGGCAATTAAAGTTGTTAACGGTGGCAAGGTACATTACAAAAGGCGATATCGAGCCTTTGATATTGGTTACACGCCAAATGATTTTATAGATCAAAACTGACTACGCTATTGACCTGGCACACACTCTTAACAGCTTCACCGGACTACTAAGGCGAGCGCTTAAGGCACCCAGCCGATTTTATTTTGACAACTAACTCAAGGGTGCTCGGCACACCTCGGCTTGGGCTGTTGCCTGATACATGCAATTCGAGACCTATCTAAGCTAACCTAAGCTAAGCTAGCTATTCATACATATATGAGTTGTTGAAACATATATGTGTACCAAGTATGCATACCTCAACAATTCTTATATATATTTCGTATCGGATAATTTTCTAAACTACTTCAGTTTGATGAGGGAAAAATATAAAACCCTTCCACTTACATGTGTAAGCGTGTATGCGTGCACGTGTGTGGAGGTGATATGTGCAATGTTGTCGCAGTGATGTAAGATTTTGTGTCACTGTATCGCGCGAGCATTCTTATAACAATTTACAATTCTGTTACTGATATCTTGAAACACGAATAATAGTGGAAACCGATTTTAACAATCTATGGGACACTCGATTCGTTGTGAAAGCTATCGAGTAACACAAAGTTCGCTCGATGCCAATGTGCAAATATGGCAACAAAGCGCGAGTGATTTTGAATTGAAGAAAAATTATAGTCATGTCGTGAAGCGATGATAGCTCAGTGGTTAGTATGTTCCATATCACGTCGATAGATATAAGTTCGTATCCTTTCGAATGAGCCCGGGCGTTCAGTAAAGGAAACGTGGTCATCGTTTCATCGTGGTGAAACATTTTAACACGAGCTTACTAACACCCTTAATTACAAAATCTGTCACAAATCACCTACAGGTATATTTCGGTAGCTGCACTAGAGAACCATTTCGGTGTAACGTGTTTACCACATTGTTATTTAACTTCAGGTCGGATTGTGGTCACACGCTAAGAGTCTCAATAATTTCCAAAACTGAGAAATAAATTAGTTTACGCGTTTCTAATGTTCATCAAGAACAAAAGGCTTTTATAATAGTGTGCTGATTATACAAAACGAGCGACAAAAGCAAAAAGGAGAAAAGGATGAGGGTACATTCTATTTTATAGGTGGTAGAGCCACGCTTAAACTATTACTGGTTTCATCACGAATGGGTCGGCTCGCTCGGGATAGTACCACCCTCTCATAGAAAACCGACGTGAAGTAAGAGTGCTTGCATTGTTAAGTTTCGTTCGGTCAGTGAGAGTGCCGGAGGTCCACCTCCTCTCCCCTTTCCTCTCTTCTTTCCCTCTCCCTCACCTTCCCCCAAAGGATGGCAACGCACTCGTGACTCCTCTGGTGTTGTTAGTGTCTATGGACGGTGGTGATCACTTAATATCAGGTGACCCACTTGTTCGTTTGCCTCCTATGGCATAAACAAAAACTTCAAAGTTTGTGTAATCTTTTTTTAGAAATGACAACAAACGAACAAACAAATAACTCATGGTTTTTTTAACGATTTATTAGAATTGATACATGACAAATCTATAACACGTATATCTGTCCGTTGCTCTGAATACACTCATTTAGAACAACATGGTTTTTTACCACCGGATAGACGTCCGGTGCGTGAATAAATTTTATAATAATCTAAAGCACTACAAACAACGGTCGGTTGTCAGTAGGTTTCAACAAGAACCCCGATGTAATATTATTTGATATTTTAAACTCAAACGTATTGATTGTATGATATATATCACAAGTTGTGCCCGCGACTCCGTCCGCGCAGAATCTAATGTCCAAAACAGTGACTAATAAAATCATTTGAATATATTTAGTCTATTTACTTATCTACTTTTCTCTCGTACTTAAGAAGCGTCTTCATAAAAATTACTATACCTTTTGATAGAGTGAACCGATTTTAATGAAAACAAGACTAAAAGTTACTCAAGGATATGCTTTTTTTATCGTGAACGCAGTACTTTAGTAGTGATGCGTGTTCATACAAACAAACAGACAGACAGACATTTAGAAAAATGATTGAAATGTATTTTATTACTTATCCGAAGGTACCTGCAATAATTATTTTCACATAAACGTAAAAAATACGGAGACATTATCTTCCATATTATTATCTTCCGTATTGTATTTTATGTCTAAATAAATGGTGTAATTAAATATAATTATTAACATAACAATCTGATAAACAAATAAATAAATAAAACACCAAATATAAATCCGGTTTTTATTAATTAATGCTATTCACGAACGATGGCAACTTTGCCCAATTAACGTGACTTCATCTTCGCACTTGTCAGAAGTTTTGTTAGTGAACTGAATATGTAAGTGACAAAAAGTGCTAACTAGAGAAGTCCAGTGTTCGCGGGGGAGAAGTTCGAAGCTTAACTGCTTTTGCTGTGTTATCATTCTGATATTACTTTGTTTTGAAAACTCAGTGATAAAGTTGAGAGTGTTGTTTTTGACAGGCGCGCTTGTTTTTAATATACTATTGAGTTGATAGTAAAAAAGTTAAAGTTTTTCAATTACATATTAAATGTTAACGCCCTAGAGTTTTGTTGTTTTGTTTAATACTTGTTATCACCCACCGCCGGTGCCGCTGCATCACATTCAAGAGACGAGACTACAACACCACCGGAACATTGATATTAGTGCCACCATATTATAAATATACATTCACACTAGCGCCAACATATTAGATACACATTGATACTAGCGCCACTATATTAGAGAGACACATTGACACTAGCGCCACCATATTAAAGATACATAAATAAGAATTATTATTAT
>MU159500.1:152923-170058 GCA_015888305.1 Antheraea pernyi | reverse complement strand
GCATAGTTAAAGTTTATATGGAGGAGAAGTGCAGAAAGCTATTTATTATATATAAAATGCATTAGAAGTACATTAAATTAATTAAAATATGCATTACTCACACTAATGCTTCAATTTTACACAACATACACACACATGTAAATAAAAAAGACGTTTTGACATCTCTCAATAAAGGACTTTAAAGAAGGTTATGAAGGAGGTTGCTATGCTCGACTGTATGTATTATTTTACCCCTTACGTTCCAATTACCCTTTTTCATTCTACATTCAACAATGATATTAACCCTAATCAAATTCAAACTTAAAAAAATCAATGAATTATGGTCGAATGTCGACCTCGGGCGCCCACCACTAGTATAAAATAGATTTGCGATAGAAAGTTACCACGATACCACGGCAACGTATATAATACTAACGTTAACATGCAACTAAAAGGAAAAAAGCAGCCTGATTTTGAAAAATTCTTCATTGGTGCTCCGCTCTTATTGGTGTTAGCGTGATGATATATAACCTATAAACTAACGTGTAAAAAAAGTATGTTCTCGTTACACTCACTAAGTTGAGAAAAAAAAATCAATATTTTTTATTATTCAATCCTAGTTGATACTAAAATAGCTTATTTTATTATTTGTTTGATTTTTCTCTGAAACGTATGAATGGAAAATTTAACTTTATTATATTTTAGTTTAATTGAAATTAATAAATAGTACAGCGATATCGTTGATGTCTTTTACAAAAGAATCGGCGTGATTCTGGTCAACATATTTTGCTTTTATTTCCGACATAATATCTGAAGTATTATTTAGTGTAACGTAAGTGAATTATAAATTATGTTTATTTGAATAAATAACTACATTGTTATTTGAAGAAAAGAAATTGATTTAAACATACAAATTTTTATTTGGCTGTTATTGGTTTTTGGTTAATTGATTTATTTAAGTTGTAAGGTTCTTTTAACGTGTTGGTTGGTTGTAACTTCATGCTCTCGTGTTCAAAGATTTTTCCTTCAGTTTCCCATACATTCCTCTTTCTTTATCCAATCTATTCTCCTGTGGAATTCGCTTCCTTATGAAATCAGGATGTCATCTAACCGTTTCAGTTTTAAAGTCAGGGTACGTCGGCTTTACCAGTCTCAGTTAGCAGAATTATCTGGTTAATGCTGTATTTAGTACTTGATGTTGACTTATTATACTTTTATTTATGTATGATGTTGTTATATGTATGTATTGTATATATGTAGTATATCGGTGTTGATATTTTATTTATATATTGTTATATTAAATAGGTTAAACATAATTTTATAAAAACTTCTCCTTTTAAACCTACCAACATTTATCTCTGCATCACCTAATGGTTGACTGGTAGAGAATGCCTTCGAAAGTCCGCCATTGCGTATTTAAGGCATAATGTATAAATAAATAAATAAAAGAGTTTTAAGAAGGTACTCAACGCATATAGTCGGTATCTTTACTCAAAATCGGTCGTAAGAATATATCTACTTTAAAACTATATCGTAGTAAATACCATATTTCAATTTTCAAAATTCTACGTCATTATTTTTGTCTTAGAAAATACCTGTTGATATCAAAATTTGAGGTAACTATTCCACTTCTACCCTATATTTACAGGAGATTCCAAGAAACTTTGATTTCTTGTTTATGAAATTTGGCATTCATAAATGCCAGGACCCGATTTGAATAATCGTCGTCGAGTCCGAAAATACGTGTACATATTTTACTCACAAAATTGAAACATATTATAAATGCCAATAAATTTACAAAACAAATAGCTGCTACCTCCGACTTCGTTCTTTTCAAAATACTTTTATTGTTTCATAATAATTGGCTCTTTATATTTCAAAATGAACTAAATCCAATTTTGGCCGTTCCTAATAGCTTACGTCATTACATAGTATAAAACAAAGTTCCCTACCGCGTCTGTCTGTCTGTCTGTTCGCGGTAATCTCAAAAACTACCGAACGGATTTGACCTGTTGATAGAGGGATTGATGAGGAACGTTTTAGTATATAATTAATTTGTCAAGGATTTTTTCATAATCAGGGCGGGACAACGTCTGCCGGGCTCACTAGTTGTACTATATATAAAATATAATATAGCTTTTATATATTATAAATTTTATAATATATATTAAAAAAAAACTAGTGTCTGTTATTTGTCCGAGTCGTTCTCAGAAATATCTGAAACAAAAATTGACATGATTTTTACTGACATATATAGTAACTTTCGGAATATTATTTAGACTACATAATATCATACTTTTCCATCAGGTTAAGCAGGATTATTTAATTAATGTTTGTTATTACTATTTAACGCGTACAACCTTTTTACCAATTTGAAATTGCCTTTGGTAAATTTTATCATTACTGCTTAACCTGATGGAAAAGTATGATATAGTCTAGATAATATTCCGAAAGTTACTATATATATATGTATATATAAAGTCAGTAACAGTCATGTCAATTTTTTTTCAGATATTTCTGGGAACGACTCGGACTAATAGCAGACACTTTAATTTTCTTTATATATATACAGTTAATATTTTATCATTGTCCTTGATATTTCAATATACCCGTTATCATAAATTCAGTTTCGATGCCAATGGATATAAAAATATAATACACGTTGCACTAAAATGAGAAATCGATGCAAAATAGCTATCTTATCTCGCCACTCGACGACTATGAAAAGACGCCCACGGATTAGTCATTCCGTGAAAATTTTCATCGAAAAGCACAATACCGTGTAGCGAGTCGTCGATCGCAACCGACAGAGCATCGGGAATAATCTGAATTGACTTACCGCAAACAAATTCGAAATTCCAATAAGTCTGCCGTTCAAATCCGCTTTTACACCGGAACCAGTCTTCCATTACACTGATTTCATGCAACGAAAACAAATCTAATTAACGAGTTTAATCTTCCACATAAAAAAAATATATTCTCCTTTCAGCACTTATATAGGGAAATTTAAAAATGGAATGTTATATTTTCCAAAATAAATCAAATTTTAACAATGTTTCCGAACTAAACTTTTTTTTAATAAATCCTAGACGCAAAGGTATCTTACAAACTTCAAGTTTAATTCCTTATTTTTATTATGTTTTTTTTACGCGAACATTGCAGCAAAGATTCTCGGGAACCCGCTAGGGCGGGCGGCGTGCTTACCACGCGAACTGCGCGGTTACACTGAAGCTTTCAGGATATTTTACGCGCTGAAATGTTTTTTTACGCGAACATTGCAGCAAAGATTCTCGGGAACCCGCTAGGGCGGGCGGCGTGCTTACCACGCGAACTGCGCGGTTACACTGAAGCTTTCAGGATCTTTTACGCGCTGAAACATCATAATGCATCAATATTATTCGTATCAACTTATCCCTGCATATGAAAGAAATAAGTTTTTGATTCAACCCTTACCTGATTATTGTATTGTATAGCCTTGTACTAATTAATTTCTACTGTAATTATACATTAATTCGATCAGCAGCTATGAGTAGATGTGGTTAGAATATATTTGGAATAATAATTAATTTGTTGATGATTTGATTTAGGTACCTTGAATTAAAATATTTGTTAATTATATTTAGACATCCCTTCAATGTTAAAATTTAAAAAAAGTACTGGAATCGCTTTTAAAATAATTTGAGAAATGTCATTTATAAAGCTTCATTTAGAAAGGTACCCGACTTTTGTTTTTGTATGTCGGGATTCTTCCCGAGATAATCGGTTGAGTTCGGTTTCGTATAGCGTTATCTTTGTTTATTGTCTTCATTGCGCTGTGCGATAGAGAGGACGCTTTACAAAACCGAAACGAGTCAAATTTAGCTGGACATCTCACTCTTCACCCAGACGTGATAAATCAGATGTTGGGTACTATGTTACATATACTTTTTTTAAATGAATCATTGTTATTATTTGTTGTAATCATTAATTACTATATGTTAATCCCAACTAATATTATAAGTGCTAAAGTATTTGTTACACTTTCACGCCTTATTATGTAAATATTAATGGTGGTAGAGCCACGCTGAAACGATTACTGGTTTCAGCATGAATGGGTCGGCTCGCTCGGGGTAGTACCACCCTCTCATAGAAAAACGACGTGAAGTAACAGTGCTTGCATTGTTGCGTATCATTCGGTCAGTGAGAGAGCCGGAGGCCCACCTCCCCTCCCCTCTTCTCCTCTCCCTCTCTCTCCCCTAATCCTTTCCCCCCAAAGGGTGGCAACGCGCTTGCGATTCCTCTGGTGTTGTTAGTATCCATGGACGGTGGTGATCACTTAACAGCAGGTGACCCACCTATTCGTTTGCGCCACTTATGACATAAAAATCTCTAATTTGAAATATCCACACATACCAATGTTCATAATGATTGAATAGAATAGAAGTTGATGAACTACAGCGCCATCTAGGGACGAACATACTCATACATTACAAAACGAATAGCTCGAAAATTTCTCTGTGTACAAATATCACGACTATTGGCTGAACCAGCTGGAATCGAACAAAGCAAGGCTGCTAGTTATTACGATCTCGGGATAGGTTCTATCTTTAATAAAAAAACATTAAAAAGCAGTTGCAAAAGTTGTAGTAAATACCTTTTTGGACAGGCACATTTGTAATATTTGGATCTTTTTCGATGTTTATTTTTGTTGCTATTAGCTGTTTACATGTTATAAGTTCTATTATATTTATTGTCAATACACCGGCTACACGTCCGTACATTACTTTGGGCCGCCATTGAAAATTAGCGCTACAGTACCATCCAGTTGTGCTGCAGCAGTTAGCTGAAGGGGTGCCTTTGTTGGATATTCTAATAAGCTATGTATATGTTCATCCTGTTGTTTTGATGTTATCCAGCAATAAAGACATGTTCTTTCTTTCTTCAGTTGCATTTCAAAGTTCATTTATTTGAAATCGCATAATGCATATCAAATTGTATCAAAATATCATATTTCCTTCTTAATGGTAAGAGAATTCCATTTAAAACTAAAACTGCATAAATGAACGTATCTCAATATAACATAATATTACCAGAAACGGCGTACTTGTTAAGAAAGTTTCTCACATTTTCATAACGTCTGCAACGGTTTCTGTCAGCTATATTATAATTATTGGGATCGTTAACTCTTGATTAGTTTGAATTCTAAATGTTCATTTCATTGCCTTTAATGAATTGATGATAAATAGTTACTTCCAGCAGAGTTATATGATAACTGGATTGCCTTGAATACTCAAAATTGGAATCATGTTTCCGTGGCTTACGGAATGTATTATTTTCTTAGTAAGAACGTGTGTGAAACTATTATGCATAACTAGTTTTTGCTTGCGGCTTTGATTGCTTTAATGTAGATTTTGTCTGAGGAACAGTATTTTTCTCTGTATAAATGTTACCCATAGAGTAACAAACCTACGCGTAGTTAATAGAAAGTGCAAAATCGGTTTTTAGTATGGGAACAGTGCGATCCGTTTTCGCGGGTGTAAGAAGGGGCGCGGGGGTAACGCGGGACTCTCCCATTGTTTCTATAATTATGTGCATTACAAACTTTTACGGACACTGTATCGATATGTTAATTATGATAAAAAAAAGTTCGAATAAAAATGTATTCAATTTATTTATTGTAACAAAAGCATCTTAATCACCAAAATACAATAATTTAATTAAATATTTTAATACAAAATTTTGTAACCCTTAAATAAAATAAGATTATTATAAACTCGACTGTTCGAATTTACTTTATCTTTACTACTTTTAAAAATGTAATAGTGTGATGTTTAAATATATTTTAACTAGCTGTACCCGCGACTTCGTCCGCGTGGAATGGTATCTTTGGATAGCAGTGTTTCACTGCAAAAAGCTTATTAAATTATTTAAGTATATAACTACATAAGGTATATAGAATTAATATGTGTTTATTTAATAATCAAAATATTTAATAATAAAAAAAACAAGACTGAAATACGTAATTGTATGCCCTTGGAGATAAGTAATGTAATGTTAAAGCAAATGATCTAACGTTTTCTGGGTATTTCATAACCTTTTCATTACGAATATTTTGGCTTTCAATAAATTGTCTTTTCATTATATCGGCACTTGTGATATTCATACTACTTAAAACATCAATATCTGATTTGTTTATTAAATCCTTTTGCTTCAACTCTTGAAGTAAATCTTGTAAGTGTAAGCGGTTTCATAATTCTATGATGTTACCCTATGTTCTTTTTTGTACGATATCGAGTATGGAAAGTTCCATGACGGTCGGGTTAGTACAGTCGGGCGTCAAACTTATTGGCCGCTCTGAATATAACGCAGAACGCAAATCTATGTATAAATATGTATTATAATAAATGTATAAGACCGATATAACTTAGAATAAATAAATGCAAATTTTAAATTACTATAACAATATTAATTTTTTTTTTCGAACTGACTACGCTATTGACCAAGCAAGGTCTTAACAGCTTCACCGGACTACTAAGGCGAGCGCTTAAGACACTCAGCCGATTTTATTTTGACAACTAGCTCAAGGGTGCGCGGCGCACCTCGGCTTTGGCTGTTGCCTGATAAATGCAATTCGCGACCTATGTGAGCTAACCTAAGCTAAGCTAACTATTCATACATATATGAGTTGTTGAAACATATATGTGTACCAAGAATACATAACTCAATAACTCTTATATATATTTCGTATCGGATAATATTCTAAACTATTTCAGTTTGATAAGGGAAAAAAAGATAAAACCCTTCCACTTGCATGTGTAAGCGAGTATGCGTGCACGTGTGTCGAGGTGATATGTGTAATGTTGTCGCAGTGATGTAAGATTTTGTGTCACTGCGTACTCAAGGGCTCCACACTGAGGGAACGGACCTAGGCTTGAGCAGCTGCCGAGGGGGGCCTAGTCTGGTATCATCAATATTAAAACCTTGTTTTATTCTTAACCCTTTAAATTATTAAGCCCGACCGTATTGTTATATTCAGAGCGGCCAAAAAGTTCTGTGCATACTGTAATTAATGTGTTAAAATGTAAGAAAAAAAGAAATTCATATTATTACTTATAATATTTGTAAGGACGTAGTATATCGTATGAGTAACTTTGTTATTAGTTATCAAAATCTATAATAACAGTAATCATAAGCGATGAGGCTTCAATGATACTGCTTTCAGATACCGCTTGAATCGTCGTAGCTTGGAATCCGATATTAAACTGAAGCCTCCGGGGAAAGAAAATAACGGAATAAAACCATAGCACGGCGGTAGAGAATTTTCCGATATCTGCCTTATACATATAATAAGAAAGTAAATCTAATGTGACTGTACTTTTTAGAATTTTGTGAAAAATTTGTTGCAGTTGTCTTGGAAGAAATAATAACAGAATAAAATTCTAGTCAATCATTTTTTTAAATTCCGTCTGCCTATATATCTGTCTGTCTGTCTGTTTGTTTAAACACACATTACTCCTAAAGTACTGCGTTCCCGATAAAGCATATCCTCGAATAACATTTAATTTTTATTTCATTAAAATTGGTTCGGTCTATCACAAGTTACTGTACTATTTATGACGACGCGACTTATGTACAAGAGAAAAGTATATAAGTAAATGGACGTAATACATTCAGATGACTTTATTAATCAGTTTTTTAGATAAGGTTCCACGCGGACGAAGTCGCGGGCACAGCTAGTATCGTAATAAAACCATAGCATGGCGGTAGAGAATTTTCTAATATCCGCCTGGCTAGCACTCTCTAGTTGAAAATATTTATTATTTATATAAGAGTTTTTCTAAATATTCAGCCCCTAAACGTGGAAAATAAGGTAAGATAAATTGTATGAGATTTTATTTAAAGTGAAACTTCTTCCGTGACTGCTTTTAAATTCTGATCGGCAACCTTTTTGTATGATGAAAACTGGTCAGGTTAAACACTGCATCGGGCAGTGTTGAAAAAACCACTTCACGTCCGAAAACCGAAGAAGGTAAGCAACGTAGGGTGCGGTGAGTACTTGGATGAGTGATTGCCTGGGAACACCGCATGATGTTAGTTTTTTATTGTATTTTTTCAATTAAAATATCTCCTTGTAATATAATAGTTTCACAACTATTTTGTCGTAAAGAACAACACTCCCTGTTTTTTTTTTAGTCAATTGAATTATAATTACTAAACTGTATAAACCTTACAGTTTACGCAAGTCGCGCTGTAGGCTAGGAGATGGGAGTAAATAATTAACATCACATCAACCTATAAGATTTCTACTGCAGGGCCATAGGTCTCTTCCCGAATTAAGGTATAGGCCTCTACGGCAGCCAATGAAGTATTGACGATTTCAAACTCTGCGAACTCCGGTGGTGCGTACTAAACTACTAAAATTTCTCGGGTTCACGTTTCTTCAAGATTTTTTTCTTCACCATCAGCCGATAGCGTTACCAATGTAGATTCATAAATGTACGTGAATTCTAAAACTATGTTGATTCATACCGGAGTTCGAACCTGCGGATATTCTGAGACTATTTTCTGTTATTCTCACCGAACGAATCACAATAAAACAATAAAAATAACAAAACATGATTGTAGTATCAAATGAAAATAGGTCACAGGAAAACTTTGGCTAGAATCAAATGTTGATTCGCCTAAAGAACTATCATAGACGATACGATAACAGCTAGCACAAACTTACGTAATTACTTGTTATTTGACAAGGGTATAAGCACAGGACGCACTCAAAGCCGTCGCATCGCTAGGGATGTAACCACTAATTACCTATATATATTTAAAATTTTCTATTTATTTCAAATATACTTTTAGTAAAAAAAGCAAGCAAGTCTTATATAGTATCAGTCATAAAGAAACCCTATTATTGAAGACTGCTACAAATGATTGCCAACCGTATCATTAAAGATCAAAGAATTCCGTTTAATATATAGAATTTTAAATTACAATGCGGTTAAGCAATCGTAAACAAATTTCCTATAATATACCCGTGTTGTATACAGAGACGCGCGGTGGAGTACGTTTCAGGCATAGGCATTCCCACTTCGGCTATTACTGTATTTTCTGACCTTCAGTTTGTGGCAACTAGTCCACTTCTAAAATCGTAACGCGATGTAAAGTAGCCTGTAACCTTTCATAACAACATAGGCTATTAAATACAAACAAAAATTTTGAAATCAATCAGGTAGTTCCTGAGATTAGCGTGTTTAAATCTTCGATCAACAATAACTAGATAACGGGTCGGCGCGAAAAATACGTCTCGGTAAATAAGAGCTCATTTGAAATGTGTGCCCTTATTTTGTTTAGTTTGTTTGAAATACACCCAATGTAAGCCCGTTTCACATGCCGCAGTGTAGTCAAAAGATTCAAAAATAATACCCCAAAAAGCAATTTAACGGCCGGAGTATCATACTTTCACTAAATACATGTTGAATAAGTTATATTTTAAGCTTTAAACTAACAAATAATATCAAATTTTGAACAAAATTACCGATTTTAAACCTGTGATACAAATGTTTGGCCTCGCCCCTCACAAACACGCACAATAAAGGGAAAACGTACTTTATTCATTACGTGTTAAGGTTGAATTCACACTAAATGTTGTTTATGTTGTCTTTTCATTTGTGAGGGGAGTAATTTATTGCTTTGCTCGTTTTATCGTAAGTATTAGATAATATTTTGAACATTTGTGACTTTATTACTAGGTGTTATGGTTGTAATTAGGTTGAAATTAAAACTGTTTTAAAACATTTTTTCTCCCTTTCTTAGTAAATAAATAGCTACACATAAGTATATATTTACGCGGACAGTTTTTAGCATCGATTTTGTACGTGACCCTTTATCTAATTATTGTTGATCGAAGGTTTAAATAAAAAAAAAACAGTCGAGTCAGTCATAGAGACTGCCAACAGAAGTGAATACTCAAAACAATGGAATAAATGTATTCTCGTTTGTATTTTCATATTAATTATAGTGTGAATGACTATGACTGAGTATTTAAATTTTAGAGTTTGTATATTGAAATTATTAACATTAGTGTGGTTTTCATATCTATTGGCACTCTGAGCAATAATGATGTACATTTTTATAAAGTCTATTAATCAATCAAACGTATGATGAGCTGCAAAATATCAATATTACGTGTACCTACACAGGCCCACATACTACGCGTCGCTAATCTGACGCAAGCCGTGCAAGCGCTATACGGCCGCTCGAGCTTACGTAGCATGTCGTGATGCGAAATTATAAATTTATCATCTGTCAAAAATACTGCTCAATGCGCATAAAGAAGTTTCCCCTTCAAAAATTAATGAAACTGGAAATTATGTTATAAGCCGACGAACTAAAATAAATATTTAAAAAATAAATACTAATTCCCAAATGCGAGCGAATTTCTCGTAGCAAATATAACAACCCTACTCAGACCTACAACCGTGCTCGTAAATTACCTAATAAGTGACTACAATGTGAGAAACTACTAGTGGTCGCGACTTTGGAAACCACCTACGACGTTCTTATCATCTTCAAATAATTTAGAGTTCTATTACTTGGAAATAAACTATAAAATCGCTTGGAGAAATCTATAGCAATATGCTTATATCTAGTGTGACGCAGTACCTCTAATCCAAGCTTTGTTACGCATCTACTGACCTTCGAAGCGAACGTTTCGTGCAAAATTTTACGTCATCTTGAAGTTTAGTATTAATGTTTCATGTTATTTATATTTATAAAGATATGTGTTATATATTTCTGTTCTTGAAATCCTAACTGCTGATTTTAAAAAGAGGGAAAAATCTAAAACGAATGGCACCGAAAAAAACAACACACTATTTTGTTGCCTTGCCATACGTATTTATTACTTTGGTGACGTTGGCTCTTGAATGTTTGAGTCCTTGTAATAAGCCTGACCTCTGTGAAGGATAGCTACCAACCGCAAGTCAAAAATCAATAGTCGAGACCGTGCAGATGAGTTTCGACAGTGAGCTCGAGAGCCAGTCCTACTCTAGATTTACCATATACCGCATAGTAACATAAAAATACCGTTTCTTGGCTGTTTGATCCTTCAAGGTGAACTCAAAGAATACTTCTTATTTCATTAAACATTTACGTACATTTCATGTTTTGAAAAAGACAAGTAAAATGTTAATCTTCTTCCTGCAATGTTTTTCTTTAGCTCCTAAAGGTTGATAACCAAATTGAAGACGAAAGATTTCCATAAAAACACTTTATTTAAATGCAATGCAAACTGGATGTGAATTATGTTTTACGTTTCTACCTTACCTTGTGGTTTGAATAAAATTAAATCGATAATTCATATGTTTTAATGCCACATAGAATCGCTTAGAGTTTCTTATTTCTATAGAGTATCTTATTATACTTATGTTCTTATTTCATATACGCTAAACCAATTGGGGGTTTATTTTCAATACACTACACTACTCATTGATTCTTAGGAATACGCATCGTTTGGTCATTTTCCATTTAGAGGTGGTTTATATTCGATGCTCGGCAAAATAACTGCGCTTTATAAAATCAGTCTAAAAATAGTTATTATGATATTAGAAGTTCCATTAACAGTCATGCCGACTTATGACTGGATAACTGGTTGATACCGAAACTCCTCACACTAAAATAAAGCATTGCGAGAGGCATAACCTGCCTGGAAGTGGTAGTATAATTATTATATACCAAACAAATATATGAAGTATTATACCCACGAGAAACACGCTGCACGAAGTATTTCGTAAAATTTACACCTTACAAGAATACATTTATTATTTTCTCATAAAATGAGCTTTCAAATACCTTACACTTTATTAGTACAGTAACGTATTTGGACTATGTATCTCCAAGCCAGGCATCCCTCATTCCGAGTGCGGTGAATTATGTTATATATATTTTTGATTGTATTGAGGTAAGTAGTAAAAACGTAAGGCGCAATCCATATATTGAAAGTACATTTAATGTACAAATATAAATAAAATTAATGTGTTTGTTGTTTGTGTGATCGATTTTAATAGCCCTCTTTTCACAGTATAATTTGAACGACTTATTATGACACTATTTTGTATGTGCTAGTTATAACAATATAACAGGTATAGCTTATAGAGACTAAGAAGACATCTGACCAACTGCCACATCACTGTTTCATATTAAGAAGGCTTGTAACGAAAGACAGTCACGTAAATAAAAATATTTTATAGTTTACTGCCAAAGCCGGCCCTGTGGCATGATGTTCTACCTCCGTAAGATTCCTTAAATTATGTTATTCTTCATGTAGCTCGTAACAGTATGTTATTTTCTTACTTTGTTATTTTAACATACAACATTTTTTTATATTCCTACAGTATTTGCGTCTGACCTTTACCAAACATTTGTAGCGAAGATTTTATAGTATGGACTACAGATAATAGGAAATTATTACACAAATAAAAGGTCTTCATAATCTCGACTTTCTTGAGTTTCAAGTAACGTACCTGCAAACATTTGACCGTGCAGAAAAGCATCATATGGAAAGCTAGATTTATCATCATCGTTAATAACAAGATGTACTTACTTGATTGAAGATGTAATTACTTATTAATCATCTTGTAAGAGACCCATTGTAGGACCTGTATGCCTTTCAAAATCCGAGTAATCACAATTCTATATTTTACCAAATACGGTGTCACTAGAAAAACATATATCAGAGTCGGGCTTCGGCACGATGTTTTCCTTCACCGTCAGCTGACAGTATTACTAACGAAAACTATTAAATATATGCGAATTCTGTAAAATTAATTGTTACATACCGGAGTTCGAAACTTTGGACGTCGAGTTGACATTCCAACCACCACCACTTAATCTTAGACTCGACAGAAATAATGAATCAATATCGTTACAACAGTAGATATAATTGCTATAAAAAAGGATGCAAAGCGTTTTGTACTGACCAGCTGGTTAACTACCAAGCTTTTCAAAATCCGTCACCAAGCATTTATGTATAGTGTTCCAGTGACTGCATTTAAAAACCAGTTCTCTATAAAGATTAGGTATGTTATTATCTTCAAACTGATCGGTAAGTATGGTTAAAGGAAAAGGTTTACTTTACCAGTTAGTATCCTTGTAAAAACATCAAACCGAAGAATAATCGACCGCAAATTAACGTTGTGTATATATCGCGATATCCGTGAATAATGAAACCATTGCAACCGCAAATTGCGGTCGCACATTGACCGATAAACTATCTCGCCTTCATAGACTACTGAATTCAGCTTGCGGTTTATCTAAGTCACAGATTCCCAAACTTGTGACCACTTGCCATATTTCTCGGTCACGTGTAACCGCTGGTTACCTGATATTAATATTTTTGTCAATTCCTCAACTCTAAATATGTTTTGAAAGCGTGGTTTTATCATTTGTGTACATAGATATATATTCATATTAGAAAGAAGCATTATTTAAGTAGACTATACGTGTATATATATTGTTTCATTCATGGAAAGCCAGAATTAATTTGTACATAATAAGGTTCGCAAACGTTTGGACGATACAAGTATTGTGAGAATATAAAAAGTAATAAATATATAAATTATTACCAACTTTCGATATTATTGCGCTCTGGTATTACTGCGCATATTGCGCATACTGTGACAAATTGAACAATGAAAGTGCTCTAGTTAAATGAATAGGTAAAGTTATTTCGCCGTCTTATTCACCAGCTCCGATAGCCGTGATCGTCTAGTGGTTAGGACCCTACGTTGTGGCCGTAGTAACCCAGGTTCGAATCCTGGTCACGGCAGTGTCTCACTGTTGCGGCGGAGCGTTTTTTTAGTAATCAAAAATATGTTAATGTCCACGACTTACTGAAATAAGATTATTATCGTTCACCCTAATTTGCATGTCATAGACTATTAATTTGTTAATAACTTTTTTTCGCCGTAATCGACCCCTCTGTTAGTCTTTATAGACCTATCAGGACGATATAGACCAATTTGAGAAACACAGATCTAAGGCATGTTGGGAACACGTGCTGCTCGTAATGTATTTCATAACAATTTATTAGCAATATATTTCGCATCTGCGTATTATGAAAATTTATGTACACGATTATTCAGGACTTATGTTATATTACTAAGAATTGTAATCAGAACATTATTTCGTATATATATGGTAGTGGTTTTAAGGATTTTCTTCTTTATAAATGATTTATTTATAAGAGACCTCTGCACATAAACGAATTTGACATTTATTATACAGTAATATAAGGCTCAAGAGATTGTCTGATTGTTTCTTTGAATGCGCCTATCTCACATAATACCATTCATCTAATAAACCTTAAGAGTGAAGAAATGATCATGAAAAAGATAGGTTACAAAACGGTAAAAAAAGGTAAAAAGTGTGACGCAATGCGTGGTATCTAAGGACATCGGCGTGTTAGGCGACAGAAGAACGAAGTATTGCAAAGAAGGACCGAACTATGAACGCCTATGTCGATAAGGTTGCGTGTCACGCGTAACTGTCGAGTAATTAACGCCTATGCAACATTGATATTTAACGGAGTTTCTCTAAGTTAACTAACTGATAGAAATTAAGGACTAGAATTTAATGCTTTAAATTAAATGATAATTTTATGTACACTGAATTAATTTAACAAAAAACTGAGCAACAGTAACTTGTTATTTCGTGTATAGAGATATCTTTTTTACATTTAACCATATGTTTTGTATTCACATATTTTTCAGATCTATACTAATATTATAAAGCTGAAGAGTTCGTTTGCTTGAGCGTGCTAATTTCAGGAACAACTGGTCTCAATTGAAATCAGTATATATAGGCTATATATTGTTACGCTAAGACCAACAGGAGTGAAGCACCAATGAGAAATGATTCAAAAGGGGTTTTTTTCCTTTTGATAGCCTCTGCTGCGTGTTAGTTTTAAACCAATTCCACGCGGATGAAGTCGCTGGCAGAAGTTAGTTAAATAATAAGATTATTAAAGCAGTAGAGTGCTTAAATACTTTTCTGTATGTCTATGACTAAGGCACTAAGTCTCGATTTACGTGTATTAAATTTAAATTAGTAAAGATGTAGGTATACTTTTAGCTTGTTACACAAATATTATAAAGGTAGAATTCATAATATAAAATCGAATAGTAATGTCGCTGACCCATTCAGTAACATTTTACCCTTAGGCACGATACCCTTTTTGGATATTAGATTTATCCACGTAATAGATATGCTTCTATGTTATTCTTAAGAAATCGTAGATCAGCGTTTTAACATAATCTCATAGAATATTGAATAAGAATGATATTGAGGCTTAAAAACGATTCGCGTTCAAATTGTATATACCAAAGCATACCATTAGTATTATGTAAGTACGGAAGGGGGAGCAGGTCTTCGATCTGCTTATTTTTGATGACATAAGTGATGGATCTAGGTTTTAGGTTTGATATGTTAGGCTCGTGATCTTATCCACTGGGCTACCATAACCCTAGTAGAAAACCACTATAGATTAATTCTTCTATAGACTATAAATTCCTTATTTCTTGACTTGTTAATCACTGTCCATGAATCAATAAGGAAACCAGAACAGACTAAATACTTATATACTGTATATTTACGTAAACATGAGGGTTAAGAGCATTGCTTACTTTTGAAGACCATCTACATCTAAAGTTCCATCCACGTTATCTTGATGGTTGGAAGTCGTGTACTCTGTGGTTTTTGCGTGTATTTTTCTATGCATGTCAGCTCTTTGCAATGAACTCCTAGCGGTGGTGATCACTTACCATCAGGTGACCAGCATGCTCGCTTGCCACCAATCGCTTAAAAAAACGACCACAGATGAATTGTAAATCCCTCAATAAGCATCGTAGTTTTTATATTACACTACTCTTAGAATGAAAACTCTTAGAATTACATCGCAGTCAATTTATCAAATTCTCCTAAAAACTACGCCATCCTCACTTGAAACCAATACTGATATCGATTATTTCCTTTACTAAAGAGAAAGAAAACAATTTGTCCCGCAGATTGGGTCACCTGGGCCAATGTTGAGTACTAAACCCTTGATAATAGAGGCACAAGTCGCTCCTGCCTGTATAAACACTTGGCCCCGCAATGGTTCGAATCCAATTTTCACCGGTAATTGAAAAGGCCCAAGGCTTATTATCCCAGAGTTAGGGTGGATTTCAACTGCGACATCTACGGTATTTGTTTATTATTACACTAAATTTCACAACACTGTTATGTGTACTTGAGTATTTTTTTTTGTATTTTTATTCCCATGGGTAAATTAGGAAAAATAAGAAATTTATTTGTAGTCCTTATAACGCTATAGTCTCAGTCTGCTTGTATATCCTTTTGTTCTTCGTATTATCACTGATATCCAGAACAGAACTCGACTCGAAGGAACTGTGGTGCGCTAATATATTTTTCAAAAAAGGTTAGTTGAAATTTTTCGAAAGCTGACGTCACTTTTCGAAAGATTAGCCAAAATTCAGAGAAACTATTTCTAAACCCCTATTGTTTCTTGTTCATACTATTCGTCAATGATTCATCGATTCCTTATTTTAACATTAAGTTCAATTTTTTTAAACTTATTTGATACTTCATTACATAGTATAAAACAAAGTCCCCTACCGCGTCTGTCTGTTCGTGATAAACTCAAAAACTACTGAACGGATCTTTGTGCGGTTTTCACCAGTGGATAAAGTGGTGCACGAGAAACGTTTTGGTATATAAGGATTTTCTTATACTCAGGGCGGGACAAGGTCGGCCGGGCCCACTAGTATCTTTATATTATCGTCCATAATTCATTGATTTTTTAAAGTTTGAACTTTATTCGGGTTCTTTTGTCAAAGGGTATTTATACTTCTATTATCAAAGGTTTTCATCATGGCTACTCAGTTATTTGCCACTTATTTAAATTGTATAAACATAAAAAGCGGTTACATAAGGTGGTAAGTAAAAATAACTTTACGAAAATAAAGAAATTTATCGCAACTCATGACACAATTATCAATTAATTTTACACGATATCATGGATAGGTGGTAGGTATTTCTGGATGATATTGAATTAAATGTAGTATGTGCATTATAAGGAATAGTGATACACCCAGTATCATTGTTTGGAAAAGTAATGGATACAC